>JAATLQ010038311.1:0-91226 GCA_013421005.1 Heliconius erato x Heliconius himera
TGTACTCTATGATAAAAACTATTCTATAAGTTGCATTAGGCTTTGAACTATTACCATGCTAAAAATAATTTAATTTCATATAGTAGTTATCAGTATTTTAAGTAATTTACATTTTTCAGTTTTTATTTTTTTTAAATAAAACTATAATGAAATTCGGAATGAAACCCAAAAAAAATGTACCTTGGGACCCTAGGCTAATACCATGCAAAAATTCATCAACTTCTGTCCAGTAGTTTTTGAGTGATTGACGAACAAACAAACAGACAGACAGACAGACAAACAGACAGACAGACAGACAGACAGACAGACAAGAATTCTGTTGAGTGGTTTTTTAGGTTCTATAATCGACATATAAACCGACCTAAATTTTATTTTTTTTATATCTTTCATGTACAGAATTGACTTTTCTATCCTTTTATTATATATAGAGATGTTAAGAACAAAAGCTAAAGGAATAATCCGATGCGTAGAAGTGATATGAGTATTATGTAAAGTCGAACTGTAATATATATTTAATTCCATTTAAATAATAATAAAATTATGAAATAACGAAAAAAGAAATATCGTGGCAGACGCCGACATACGGCTTCTGTATACTGTCTTAACATTAATATATTGGAATTCAGGGTAGCTATCCTGAATTAAATTAAACTATATATTTGATTTTAGCTTAACACTATGTCTCGCATAGAGCAAGATAGACAGAAGAAACCTAGTGAATCACTCAAATTCACATACAACTTGCGGGGGGTGGCACTATTAGTGGAACGTACTGTAATCCAGTTAAAGATTATCATTTCAATACAAAATTCCATTATTTTTATAATTCTAAACATAATATGAATGTATATAACGTTTCAACTCACTGTAAGGTTGTGGTCGTCCACCGGTGTACTGAGGTGACTGTAGCAGTGGCGCGCTTCTTTGCGTAGGCTGTACATCTTCTGATACTGTAAGAGATATAAAATATATATGAATTTGTCTATATGTAAGAAGCCAAAATTTTTTTAATCGTTTTAAATTAATAAAATTACTTAAGCTAACTAAATTAATCGCGGCGTTGTGCTCTGCCTTTGTTAAAGTAAAGAAAGGAGTGTCTTAACACTAGACTATATTGATAAGTTATTATAGGTTTAATTTAAATACATAAACAAATGTTTAGAAAACTTAAAGCAAATTTGAACAAAACTTCTTGGACGGTTTCCAAGAGATGCGGGTTCGAGTCCCGCAACGTCGAAATCTTTATACGTTTTTTAAAATATTGTTAATGTGGAATAAACCTTTAAAAATGATTAAAATATGTAATGACAATTTTACGCTAACTTTATTATTATATATATTCATTTTTTACAAAACCACCACTCAAACATAGCTTAGTAGGTTAACGAAGGATACAGGTTCAACTCCCAAAAGACTTCCTTTAGCACTTACTGTACTAAAAAAAAAACGTTTTAATATTGACTAAACTCAACTCAACAATATAATATTATTAAATAATTTATCATTATAATGAAACGTGTAGAACAATACATTTACTATCATTTGTATATAAAAATCTAACTGAAATATACCAACATGAGATATTAGTACATGCATCGATGATAAATTGGATTTTCTGACAAAGTAAACAATTTTAAAACCGTAGTATAGTCGTTGCTATATAATTATTCTAAGGACATAAAATATATACAAGGTATATTCTTTAAATATTGGTTGCTTTGTGAGTATTATTTGCGGGATAAAGCGCGAAGTTCATATAGATAAAGCTACTAAACAAGACTATACGGGCAGACAAACATTTGTAAGCAGAACATATTCCAAATGAATAATAGCAAAAAATAAAAGGGTATATATGTACTTTTAAAAATATATAGTAAAATATGTTTCTAAGCGCGGTGTTGAGCTACGCTACAGAAGCCACTAATAATATATATATAATAAAGTAAATAGGAATGCTGACAAAATTTAAAGCTTTTAAAATTATTAAAAATATTATAATAATTTAAATTAACAGCGTTTTTTTTGGTTTACTAATGGTATTTTTTTGCAATTTGTATACTGTGACTTTCCCACAACCAATAATATTATAAAAACAAATAAAGATGTAACTAAAGTTAATGTTTACTATAGGTTTTTTTTAGAAAAAAAGTGTTAAATAATTTTATTATATATATAAAAAATACACGGAAAGGTGATATCGAGGAAAGCGAATTTAACGTAGGAAATTGTTAGTGCAAAATCTAGTTGAAAGCACTAAAACTACAGCAAAGAACAAAAAATACAAAAACAAATTCAAACAAAATGAGAGAAAACAACTAAAAAAAAAGTGAAAAAAAAACATTTAACTAACTAAACTAGAGTAGACTAGCTAACTATATTAATAAAACCGGATCGAAACTCTCAAATTACAATAGATTAAACAAAAACAAACTTAAATACAAAAATAATAAAGTTCAAAATGACCTAACTTACCGTAATTTCAACAGTCGGTTTTCTCTTCGACGGGGCGTTCCCTTCCCTTCCCTGCACATATAAAAATGACTAGACCACTCTTTGCTCAATAGTATTTAATATTTATCTATTAAATTTCCCATAAAAAATATATCCCACGATACTTCATATAGCGTTATTGTGCATGCCAATCTCATCAAAGGTAACAAAGCTACATAATAACTAAACAAAAATGTATATAAAATACACTGTCTGTCTGTGTAGAGACATTTTAGTGTCGTGTCTTGTTTTTTCCATACATGTAGTTTAGCGTTTCAATTATTTTTTTTTGGATATTATTTTCGTTTATTATATATATTTTTTTAGAGTGTGTCTGTCTTTAGTTTTATATGTGCATAGAAGGTACGATATTATAATATTAAATGATCATATATATATATATATTGTACATAAAAGTTTAGGTTAGGTTCACCGAATTTCTTTGCTTAAAACTAAAATTTCTAATATTTTGCTACTTTTAAACTAAAACATAGCTTAAATTATAATTTTATATTACGACTTTCGTATCGTTTTGAAAATTGGGTCAACCTTCCTTTCACATTTTGTGTACATGTATGTTAATATACACTGTAGTGGATGCAATAAGAACTATGTATAAAAGCTAGACAGTATAAGTGACAAAATAAGTTTTAGAAGATGAAAGCTAGTGTTAATGTTTCATTTGCAAAAATGATCACCCATCATCATTTCATACATTTTTTTTTTTGTGTTTTGGGAAAAATCACAAATTACTTGACATGAAGAAACATTAACAGTGATTTTAAGCAATACATACCATTTATGGAGTGCAGAAAGCTTTGCTGAACCTATATTGTTAAAACTTGTGTTATATTCGATCTATAATGATTGAAATCTCTCATTTATCTAAAATAATTTTCATTATTTAATATTTCATCATTAATTATTATAAAAAAATAACAATTTTGATTTATTTTAGTTCGTTTGAAAATTATTATAGATCGAATACTGTGTGTAAAGCTGAAAAGTTATATTGGAATTGGTATGAAAAGTTTTATTATGATAAAGTCAAAGTTGGAAGAGAAGTGTGATTATTTGATAGAATGTCGTTGTTGAATATACTTTAAATTAAACTTCATAGGTAAAAAGTATGTTTTATAAAGATAAAAATAATTAAGGTAAGTTTTTTAATGCTATCATAAAATATGATGAAACTAAATGTTAATATAAAAATAATGTTAATTTAAAATATTATGAAGTCGTCGTGGAGGTGCCCCTAGCATACTGTAAACGCAACAGTTGTGGGTTCAATTGCCATTCGGGGGAATTAAATATTTCATATTTTCCTCGCTCTGGTAGCAAGGCAAAGTGCGGCCTCGATTTCCACCACTCAACACCATAGGCTATCGAGAATTTGGATTCGGAAAGAGGAGAACGGAAGTGTCTTAAGGGAACAAAGTGTCACACTAGGTTCCCTCTAGCTATCTTGCTATTTACGGAATACAGCGTGAAAGTAAAAAAAAAAACAGAAAGTTTTGTTTAACGATCTCATCTCAGCAATTACTGGTTTAAATTGAAAAAAATCTTTGTTGTTTTTTATAATCCATCAATATTTTTTTTATCAATCCTTCATAAGTATTTAGCAAAACAAAGTAGTATTTCGTTAAGTAAAGTAGTACTATGTTAACTGAGCAAGTTAGCGAAGACGCTGAATGGGTATCATCGAACCCGCACTGGTCCATGACGACTATATTAGATAAAAATATAATATTGATGTATTAATGTATAATTTGAATTTCGGCATGATTTTAAATAATTACATAAAATTTACATTTTTTAATAAAAAGTCATATTAAAGTAAACCAATTTTGGAGTTAGAAATCAAGTAGCAAATATACTTTCGCGTGTGGAAATTTCTTATATAATTCAAGAGCACAGAAAAATTCTCAATAAGAAACCTTGTTGCTTTCTTCGCGTGTAAGCTTCCGCAAAACTTAGTTGTGCGGGTTAAAGTTAAAAAATTTAACAAAAGAGTAACTTATAATACCTACTAAAGAATTAAACGTGATTTTCAAATAATATTAGTATATTATAAAGCTGAACAGTTTGTTTGGTTGAATGCGCTAATCTCAGGAACTACTGGTACTACTGGCATTAAAAAAAAATCATTTGCCTTGTTTCGATGTATCGGGTTACATACCCGAGCTCATAGTTAGTCAGGTCACTAAAAACATCTCATATTATGTATAAAATTTTTTGTTAGTGTCGTATATATAATCATATTTATTAACTTTCTTTTTTCATCGTGTTAATTATCTCTTGTAATTAATTGTCTTGTAGGATATTATAATAATATTTAAAAAAAATATTGATGATGCCCATTATTAGTAAAGTTTTCGTGTATTCTTAACAAAGCTGAGAACGATTCTAAATTATATACAATATGTACTTGTTGGCCAACGAAAATAATTTTGTGTTGAATAGCGCAACCTAACATCGCTTTACAGATAATGTAAGCGAATGAAGTATGTAATATATATATCATAAAAAATCTGCCTAATAAATTTTTCAACTCACAACTACACTCATCATGATCGCAATTTTTTTTCAATACAAACAAACCCATACAAAAAAGCCTAATACACGTAAAACAGTAAACCTACAATAAATCTCGTTTTCACCGTTCGGCATTCACTTTGGTAAAAGGGAAGTGGCAAATCCGAAATTCTTTGTCTCCTACGCTACTGGTTAGATTCGATTTAAAGTCTCATTTCAGTCCTATGCACAAAATTTACTACAGTGAGACAGATTACAGTGTTCTTGAACGGTATTGGATTCAGGGGCAGTATTGAATACGTGACGGCGTAAATGTTATTCAATTGTTAACTATGCATTTTACTTGTTATCTTATTACGTTTTCGGAACGTTTTGTTTTATTTTAAGTTTGATTTCGTTTGCAGTGGTTGTGGGTTTGATACCTGTTATCCATATTCCTTTTAACTGCTCTGGTAAATATAGAACGGCGTTGAGTTCCGCCACTCAATATGCAGCATCTCAAAAATTCTCAGCATCTCCGCAGATATCGGAGTATTTTAACACTCTCAGTTCTCTCTGCCTACATGGCTATGGGGGTAAGTACAGTATTAAGCTAAAAAAACTATGTGGCAAATAGAAAGTAGTGGTAAGTCACTATTTTTATGGCCATTTATTTTGAAAGATTTATATTTAAAGATGTTGTGACATAACCAAAATTTTGCAGAAAAAATACAATATGTATTTATAATGTGTGTCAGTGCCGCGGTGAGTTGCACTACTCGTTTAAAACTGTCTCGATATCACGCTACAAACCCGCAACAACGTCTCTAATTCAGGCGGAAAATAAAGAACAGAGGAGTTCTATATGCGGGATAAAGAGTGAACCAGAAAAAATACACCAATTTGTCATTTGAAGCACCGACTGTACTAATGAATGTAGCATTGTGGTCTCGTTGTGTTTCATTTCACTTGAAACGTAAATAAAATAATTATAATGAGATTTACTTCTCTGGCATACATTTACATAATGATAGATAGGTGAATGTAGGTCAAGTTCGGTCGAGGTCGACGAAAGGAAAAGCTTTTAGTTCTATATAGGTATGTATAGAGAGTGAAAGATTTTTTTTTGCTCTTAATGCTAAAAGACTGCTAAGAAAATCTTAAATTCATGTTTTTTTTAATGAAAATTCTAAGCTTATCCAATCACGTAATTTTTAGGTTAAGTTTGTAATTTCCCAGAATGTGGATTATACTTAAAGAAATCTATAGTAATCTATACTAATATATAATAATAAAGCTTAAGAGCTTAAGAGTTTGTTTATTTGATCGCGCTTTTCTTTAAAACTACTCCTGCGGAATGAAAAAATCGAATTAATCTTCTAGTATTAAATAATCAATTTATGAAGAAAAAGTACATATTGTAACTACAATCAATGCGGTCCTGCGATTTACCTTCGGCATTTATAGTTATATGTCATGTGTTACACACAACTCTTAGTTATGTCAACGTGAAGGCAAAAAAATATTATAAAAATTATAATTAAATTATTTATTAAAAAGAAAAACTAAAACAACACAATTCAATCGTATACAAATAACAAATGCAGCATATATATGTACTTCCCAAATACAAAGTACACATTATTTATTCCAAAGCAACCCCTGCCCGTACTGGAATCGAGTTACACGTCCCAATTTGTAGGTAGTCCGAGCTGCGATGCTACCACAATATGGGAGGCTATCAATCGTTCTCATACTTCACCTAGGATATAAATGTTTCCCTTTTCCAACCTGCACTATTGTATATTGACGAAGTTGAGTGGAATACTTTTTTAGAAACCGTATAAAAGTTTAAGCATCCAACCGCTCTGACCACTAAACGGTATTTGTTAAAAATAAGTTCGAAGAATCTTATCGGAACACGGCGGTTGTGGGTTCTAAAATAATTCGGGGGATATTAGTAACAGTTTCAACCAAAATGAACTAGCTAATATTGACTGAATACCGTAAGATAATAACAACACAAAAAAAAACACAAATAAACGAAACATATTAAAAAAAATCTGTTAAATTCACATTTTATTCCCTATATAGCGGGGTAGGCGAGAGGGAGACAACTGTAAAAACACGAAATATCGTATTGTTTATTTATTGACTTTCAAAAATATAAGTTTGAAGGCATTTAAGGTCGTCGTGACACAGCATTAGGCATAGCGTCTAAGCGTAAACGTAAAGTTTCTGGGTTCGACTTCCTCTTGGGATTTTTTTTCTTTTTTTTGGTTCTGCTACGACTCCACGTTCCGTCTAATTTTCAAGGTGTGTCGGAAGTTAACGTCACTCTTTGTCTTGAGCGCTGAAATTAAAATTTTTCGTTCCTCTGAGTGGGGACCGAACCCACTGCGCCACGAACGACAAGAAACATATTTAGCAATTAAATAATGTCATTGCATTTAGATTTTTTTTTTCAACATTTTATATCCCAGGGGATGAACCCCTTGACGCCTTATCGGTACATCAAAGGGAAAGTGATCCGCACTTATCAGCGGCTTTTTGATTTATCATTTGGAAATATTCAGTTATGAACAATTTTTTATTTGTGGAAATAAATAAAAAAAAAAATGTTGTATTTTACACGAGTATATAATATCAGGTCTCGCAGACTCAATTTTCGAGATAAACAAGCATAAACAAAAAATAAGATACAACTGTTTAAATAGAAACATAGTGTCGTAACATTATTTACTAACAGTATCTCGAATTTCGTTCTTTCAAACAAAATGTTACGTTGGGCTCCAGCACAAACTACATTATATTACGCAACAAATTATTGTATCACTTTGTTCTTTTATTTTGCACAGAGAAAACCTAGTGTTAATACACTCCGTCTTGTGCTTCTCGCCCTGCCTATTTCGAAACACTGCGTGTAGAGCACCACTCCCTATTTTTTTCTATAAATAATAAAAAGAAAATAAAAAGAGAATATATATATTATTTAAAAATACGTTCACGCACCGTTTCGCATTCCTGTGACATCGGAAACACGACACACACCTACATAAATAATATATAGAAGGATACGAGTACGTATAACGTATAGTAATATTAAACCACTTGTTGAGATTTCAAAGGTATTTTTCTGGAATGTTTTTAATAGTGAACTGATTTGACTTATGAGTTTAGACGTTGTCGTGGTATATTTGAATATGAGTTATGGATTCAAATTGTAAATGGAAGAATGTATATAAAATATTTTCACGCTGTATCCCGGATACAGCAGAATTGGCAGAGGGTCACGTCACCCTAGTGTCAACACACTCCTCTTTTCATCAAATTAAGAAACTTTAATTATGTTATAAACTTTGGAGCATCTACAAAAGGTGGAAAAGACTAGAACATAATAAAAACCCTGTGTTTTACGAGTATTATACATATACAATTAGCACATTGCGAAACTGTTCCTACTAACAGCAAAAGTTGTAACAACCGTATCCGACCAAATGATATACCCACTTAATTTTCCCCAATATTTAGTCAAGATCCGAGAGCTACTTGTTCAAATCCTGCTACATTAAAATTGTCAATACTTTATTTAAATGTCGCATGTCGCATTTGAAATATATATTTGAAGTTTTCTACCACGTTCAAGTTTTATATCATACATACATTTTATATCTTTTCTGTCTATACTGATAGACAGAGAAGATGTAGTGTTAAAACATTCCGCTTTCCGCCCGAATTTGCAATGAATATCTGAACTCAACACCGCACTTTGCCTTATTCAACATAGATAAAGAAATGCCTACTTTCACTATAAACATTCCTTCAAACGATTTCAATGTACAAACATAACGTACACATAATTTACTACCTGTTGTTTCTCCAAGCTAACATAAAATAGTCTGGCAGGAACTACACAAACATATGTGAATCCACGTCGAGCTCTACTCACGATGGCTGACAGAGGGAAATGTGTCTTACATTTCCCCAAGTTTGGCTACGCGAAGACGAAATATCGTATTGTTTATTTATTGAAAAATATAAGTTTGAAGGCATTTAAGGTAAAAGATAAATTCCACCACTCAACACGCAATGTCTATAAAAACAGGAGAACGGACTATCTTAATACTATGTTCCCTTAGCCTACTACTATGTTCAAGAATAATTATTATATTTCAATCATAATCATAATTTTTGTTAAATGTAAATATAACATCTCGAGAGTTTTGCAGATATTAAGCGTCACATTTAGGAATGAAAAAAATAAATTACATTTTAAACATTTAATCATTCGCTCTAAATACAAAGTTCGTAGATGCTCTACAATACTTGTAGTTAGCTACTCCATCTAAGTAAACAACGCTTTTATACTATACCTTTCCATTCGGGGGGCAATTAATTATTTTCATTTCCTCACTCTGGTAACCAGACAAAACTCGACGTTGAGTACCGCCACTCGATACGCATTGCACGCGTGTCTCGAAAATTTGGCGGAGTGTCTTAACACTAGGTTCCCTCCATCCGTTTGATACCATAATATACCTAATACTTACTTATATAAATAAAAGTACTAGAATTTAAATCTCGTCTGCGAATCACGTTGGAGTTTAATATTTCTTACAAAATGCGTTATCCTTTTATTTACCATTGCTTTTTAATATTCCGCGCGTAGTTAGAGCGTTATTTCATTAAAAGTTTTAATGAGCGGACCCCGTTTTCGTTATGGCCTTAATAGCATTATAAAAGTGTGCCAGTTTAGGGTTCCGCAGTTGTGATGTGCCTATTGATAAATACAATTATATATTTATCGCGTCTTGAATAGCGGCTTTAATTAGAATACAATATCTATATATATAAAAGGACTTGTGCTGACTGACTGAGGTAAGACGAACGCAGAGCCGTAACCGCTGATGGTAGAAACGTGAAATTTGGGCAGATGTTTATTTTCATATTCTGGACATCCACTAAGAAAAATTTTTACCCTAAAGGGATGAAATAGGGGTTGAAAGTTTGTATGGAAAAATCTTTAAATTGCCACCGATTTTTATAAAAGTTTAAATTGAGACTGTTAAAAATATTTTATTGAACACGTGTTTCGTGGTTTTTTTAGAATTCACTCTTAATAAGCGGGCGAAGCCGCGCGCGCCCTCTTGTTATACATATTAATGTTCAACAAAGTAACAAAGTAAGCATTAGATATCAGTTAGGTTAGGTTAGGATTTATCTATATAAATCAATTTACACGATCCTGATGACAAAGTCTTTCTAAGGTTAAAAAAATACTACTAATATAAATGTTAAAAATTAATTCCAATTTTTATTTCTGGTAAAAATACAAAAAACACAATACAGCGCAGCGTTGAGTTTCCCCACGCAACACATAATGTCTTGAAAATTAGGCGGCAAGTGGGGAACGGAGTATTTTAACACTAGCATCCCTCTGCCTACCCTGATATATACAGGAAACAGCGTAAAGCTAAAAAAAACAATCTAAATATATTTGAAAACATAACATTTTATACAAAAATAGTCATCATTTTTGTTCCCTGAACACGTGCACACGTCGTAGCTACTCGCAGTTCAAAATGTCAAAGGCGAACAGATAGACACGTTCACGTTTTCCTCTGGATATTATTTCATATGTTTACTGAGATAGCATTGAAACTTGTGTCCGATTCACTTTATTCATAATACTATATTAATAAAATGAAACGATTATAGAAATAAGTTTAGTTGTTTAAGTGCTTTTAATATGGGAATAAGATGTGATATTCAACAAAGGCTTCATTAAAAGAGTAAAAGATAATTATGCATTAAGATTTTCTACAAAAAAACAGAATTAAGATTTCTTGGTAAAAAAATGTATTTAAAGAAAAAAAAATGTTGTAATACACCTCTAAGAAGAGGAACTTAAAAAAAATCGAATTAATTTTGTTGTTTCTATTCGGTAGGCCTAAGGAAACTCAGTGTTAAAACACTCCATTTCCCACTTTCCGACCAACTGTCGAGACATAGTGTGTTGAGTAGTGGAACTCAAGGTCGCGCTTTGTCGTTACTATAGCTATAAATCAGCTAGAAATCGCAAGCTATTTTATATTTTTTTCTTATAACAACAATCTTACTTCATTGTAAAATACAAACAAAATGTCAGCAAAATTTCACTATTTAACGTTTAAACATTCCCACATAGATTGTGACAACGCATCTGGTAGACGTCTACGCCACGCTACACCGCTACGCCGCTACGACGGCGTCGTATGGCTGTAATAGAGTTTGTGGCGTTGAAATTACCATTTGAAAATATACCTGTACTGTGAAATGTTTTAAACCACTTGTGAAATTTAAACATTTAAGCTCTATATCTATACTAATATGAAAACGGTTATAAAATGGCTAAACGGATTATTATAAGATTAACGTAATATTTGTTTTTTTTGTCTGGTTACATAAAGCGCAGTAATAAGTTCCACCATTTTACGTACAGTGACTGGACATGCAAGAAGTTTTAAGACAAAAAAATAGAAAAAAAAACTTATCCATTTCATTGTGACAGTATAATAAAATAGATTGAATGTGTGTACGTACATACATAAATACATGTCAAGTTAGAATCCAAGAACGAAAGCGAAATACAATAAAGGAAAAAAAGAGGTTTTTACATATAATTGAATAAAATATTGGGCCAGAGTCGATATCAGCTGCGTACTATGAATACTGATATTTATAACGCACAGACTGACGACAAATTTGGAACACAAAATACTTTTTTAAGAAAATGTATGTACATAATTATGTCGATTTGGAATCCAAATTAAAAATATGTTAATAAGAATGAAACACAAAAGTAAAAGTTATAAAACGTAAAATTTCTTATTTTTCACGCTGTATCCCGCACATAGTAGGGCAGGAGAGAATACTACTATCAAGATATTTCTATTTGACATTTTGCACCAGAATTCGGGACATCCTGTGTTGGGAGAACCAAATCTGTGCTTTGCCTTGCTAAATCAGGAAATGATTCAGACCTCGATTGGGAATTAAGCTTACAACTATGTTAAAAGAGTAATGAAAGTTTTTAATTGGACTATAACCAATTATAATCTTTTTTTTTTGGCTTCATTTATACCGTATACAATAAGGAAACAAGTGGGAACCTAGTGTTAAGACGCTTCGTTTCCGACGCACAGCCAAATTTTGAGATATATCTTAATAATCTTTATAAATATTTCGTACTAAAAATACATTTAAAATTATTTAAAAAAAAAACACTCTTTCGAGTGTGAGACAAGGGTCCAAACCAACGCTGGTTCGGGCTCCAGGGCGGGCACATCTTTCATAATATGTCTCTGGTTATTCCGTGTCTTGATAGCTTTGTTCATAATTGCACAGACAAAACCTTCAGTTTCCCAGAAAAGTATGTTATTATTATTATCAATCTTTTTAAAAAATATAATACTTTCAAATAGTATGTTTTTTACTACGCTACGTTATTAATACATGATACCATGTATAGTATTTACGTCCTCTATCTTTCTAACTTAAACATATTTACAGACTTGAAAGTTTCCACGTGTAAACATTGCTACATTTGTATCAATCATAAAAAGCACTAATGGACAAAATAATTAGGTCACCAGTTGACGTGACTATGATTTAAAAAAAAAAAGAAATACTTTTCATTCATAAATTTTCTCTGCTAGCAGTATATTTGGTAAAGGGATCTAAAATGACAAAAATATATTTTACAAACAAAGATTTATTTTATTGATTCGTCATTGTGTAATAGTAAAAAAAAATTTTGGTAACGTGCAATTGATGTCAGTGAGTTCAATCATTTTTGAAGAATTTTCATTTCTCCGCTTTAAGACAAAGCCGGTTGGCTTCACTCTATACCGCATCTTTTTAAGAGGAATCTCTAATCTTTAATCTCTATTAAAAGAGGAATAAGGTATGAAGCTGGCAAAAAAAGCTCATATATAATTCAACACGATATTAAGGTTCCCTGAATAGTAACCCAAAGGACAATCACACCGTACTACTAAGTTATCAAATATACAGTATTTGATAAACATTATCAAATATACGATAAATATTCCACCATACAATACAACAAAAACCATGAATAAATAAATAACAAAACGCAGCTTTCAATCGCGGTGCATGTGAACTGTAAGGCATTATTTCAAAACACGCGAGACCTACAACCTATAGCCTATAAATAATCAGAGACGGTATCGACGTTTGAGGGAATACTAAATCACAACAATTACTAGGAAATAGAGTCACGATAGGTCATCGTTGTGTGTGGTTTAAAATAACATGTCTATTTAAAATGGATAATGTTAAATGATTGACCTTTAGAAAGTATTATCTATGGATTGATACTAAATAGTATTTTAATAATAATGAGGAAACGTCATGAAACATTTACAAATTATCATTTATATATAGCCTGAGATCTAGTTAAAATTTTAGGCGTAAAGTAGAGAAGTAACTGCCGTGTTACTTGCGGGATACAGCGTGTAGCCAAGAAGTTAATGTTCACCTTTCACGCATTCCTCTTGCTTTATATAAGAAAAACAAGAGGCTCAGGGTGGGTTATTTATATATCATAGACGCTTATATACTTTAAGTGACTTTTCAACCTACGCAAATATCACTCGTTTATAGTCGAGCTTACACTTACATAGTATATCCAATATAAGTCAGTTTGCTGGATGACCTTTACATAGTGATCGTTAAGCAAGATGGAAGCCTAGATTAGATAGCTTTGTAAGTTATATAAAATTGAAAGAGTTACAAAATAATAAAGTTCATAATTTGCTACCTAAAACAAAAATTTGGTAGCATTTCCACGAAATGGCAACTTTAAGACCATTGTACTGCGATTAGAGAATCAAATATTCAGAAAAGTTATAACAACGTTTACTCGAAAATATAAAAAAATATATACAATACCAAACCACAAAAAGTTTTTACCAAATTCCCAAAAAGGCACTTCTAATACGGGAACCACGAAGGCACTTCATTACAATTCATTTAATTTGTACCCTTCTACTACTGTACGTTTTTGAACTACCCTCATACAGAATACAACTTTATTGACTTCTTTTTAAGATTCAAAATCGAAAAACAAAAATATAAATCCTATTTTATCTAACATTTCGAGAGAATCTAGTCTTTATTTTGTTACTATAAAGTTGAAGTTCCTATTTTGGCGGGTAGTTGAATATTTTAAGGCAGAGTCGCGTGATGTTACAGAATTCGATGTGAGTCTGCATTGCACGGTCACGGAAGGTAACAAGTATCGGGGACACAAGTAATACTGTGATAAATAAAGCGAAACCGAAATATTTACAATATTGTCTCAAACCTGTCAAATGCAGGAAGGAAGAGAGCTTTTTATTGTAGCTTATAGCCAACGTCACGTTTAAAGGGGGAGTGGTTGTGATGTGAAATGAATGAAACACGAATTGGACTAATTTTTATTTTGTATATTACAGTGTTGTTCGCACAAATAGAATTGGAAAAATATTCAAACTTAAATTGTAGGGCTAGTTATAAATTGCAGTGTTTTTTCAAATTCAATTGAAAGTTAATTTGATATTTTTAATTGTTGAATTTTTTTTTATTACTAGTCGGATGCTTAAAATATATGAATGTTACTTTAAATAGAAACATCGTTGTTTATCATTTAATGTCGAAAAGTACACTATAAAAAAGCAAGAAAAAAGGCAGGTTCACGTTTTAGTTCCATATAGCGGGTTAGATAAGACTCTCCTCTTTCCCACTTTTCACCTAATTTTAGATTTTCCGTGTGGAGAAATGTAAATACTGCGCTTAGTCTACCAGAGCGAGGAAATAAAAACAATTCAATCTCCTGGATAGTAATAGAACCACCAAAGTCCTGTTTACTATCAGGCGTTTTCCGACTACACCACGATGGCTTCCAAAAATTTATAAAATTATAAATAAATATTTTTATGAAATGCTTCAAAATATTACATTACTAAAAAAACAAGAAATATAACTTAGCAGTAATATCAAATGAAGTAATATGAAATGAACAATTTCTCAAACCGACACAAATCAATTGATACAGTTATGTGAAACACTTAATTTTAGACGCGCCATCTTCTTGCAGATGTTTCGAAGTAAATTATTATTATGAAACGATATTATTTTACAAGGGATGTTGTGTAAAGTTTGATTTTTTTTTTGTTGTCGTTTATCTATTTTATCTATTTTATCTATCGCTCCGCCCAGTAAATAGATTATACAAAAGGATTTTTTTATTCGCATCAGTAGTTTGTAAGATATTGGAATCAAGTATAGATAGTATATACTAATAAAAAAAAATAGAGCAATCTTGATAATATGCTACAGTCTTTACACAGGTTTTACATCGCTCAAAGTATAGCTTTGCATGTGAAGTTGCAGTACAATTATCTAAGCAAACAAGGTAATCCTCAATATTTTAAATACTAATCTTCATATAGTATTCGAACCTGAATCGTAACTAACAGCCCCATTTTCACAACACGGAATCAATAACACGATATTTTTATTAATAGTACCCAGTAAATAAATAGTTCATAACAAATGACATCTCAAATAGATCCTATTTGACACCAACCAGGTACTATGAGCCTCACCCTACACCTAATGGACGGAAACGATTGGGGGGGAGTGTGGAGGGAAGAGCACGACTGAAAGCACCTCTCCCCTTAAAATGGGGTTAGAGGTAAGGAAATTGCACTTCACAAGGTTTCCCTGACCTTATTGTATGGAAATACCGCATTCACGCGTAGCGGCGAATCGGATGAACGATAATTAGATGTTGATGAAGAAAGAAAACTGATTTATTGCCTATCAAATTGTGTTGAGAGAATTTATTTTCTATTTTGTTTCGTTGTGTATGCGAAACAGGATTAAGTCTATGGAAAGGAGGAGATGAATTAAATTAAATGTGGGTAACGATCGAGCCTTTACTTTTGTGTGACTGTCAATCATCTACATTTAGTGAAAAAGCTTTGAATCTTATTTAAAATAAATATAATTATTTGACAAGCCTATTTAAAACAAATACAATTATTTAAAAAAAAACTAAATTAATTTTCACTATTAAATTTAAAACCACACAAATACATTGAAACCACAAATTTAACAAACAGTCCAAAAAGTAATTAAAATAACGAACGA
Organism: Heliconius erato x Heliconius himera; assembly: GCA_013421005.1. Classification (NCBI taxonomy): domain Eukaryota; kingdom Metazoa; phylum Arthropoda; class Insecta; order Lepidoptera; family Nymphalidae; genus Heliconius; species Heliconius erato x Heliconius himera. The sequence goes on from JAATLQ010038311.1 coordinate 16,204, forward strand.
AAATTTCCAATCTTCAACAACAACGATCAGTGATAAAAATTAGTCGAGCGCGATAACGTTATCATCGCAACTTCAAACACAGTAATAATCCCCCAAAAATTTTCAAACCTGAGAGACTTTTGAATAAATTGGACGCAGAGATAACCGGAGGCGATAAAATATTCGGTGAATCTGGTTTAAATTTTCACTCTTCTGGTCGGTTCAGAACGATCGGGACCAATTGGTAGAATAGAATGTCAATACCATGATAGTCAATACCAATATTTTGTTAATACCATAAGATACTTTAAAAAATCCGAAAATTTAAACGTAGTGGCAAGCCGCGCCTCTTGGAAACCATTAAAGTGTACCAGTCAATTAAATTACACGTATTTTTAGCTTCACGCTGTACCCCGCACATAGCAAGTAGAGGGAACCTAAGAACCTAGTGTTAAGACATTCCGTTCCCGTTACGACGCTTCCGTTTTCGACTTTCCGCCGAATTCTCGAGGCATTGGCGAGGTCGGGTTAAAATTCTGCTACGCTAAATTTTCCATATGGAATTTCTGGAAAAAAAAATCAATAAAGTGCCGGCATTCGAGATCAAATCAAATATTTTGTTACGACCACGCGCGTATTTGCGTGCCTTGCAAACATTTAGATCGTACAGGATAACGTAATATATCCTTTATTTCGTGGTTTATAGGGACCATAGTAGTTTGTTATATACTGATTTCAATCTTTGGTGAAAATAAATAGCTTTAGCAGTAACTATTGCGGATATTGGTTATTTTGTATATAAATACAATTGTGTACAATTTAATGATTTAATTTTATTTTAAAGGTAAATATATGTAGCACAGTTACAGTATTTGACTGTACTATTGCATTTTGCAGCGAAAGCATACAAAAATAGAAATTTCGTAGATCTGATTACTGAAAGTGTTCAGCAGATAATGGAAAACGGAGTAATCTTATGTAATTATAGAGACCAGTTTGTGACGCAGGGGCACAAAATACGATTATAAACCGAGTGGTTGTGGATTCGATCCCCACTGGAGGAAATGAAATATGTATTTAAAAATTATATATCCATATCTTCGCTCTGGTGTCGAGGCAAATGGCGGCGTTGAGTTCCGCTACTCAATGCGTAATGCCTTCAGAATTCAGCGAAAATTGGGGAACGGAGTGTCTTAACACTAGTTTTCTCCCTGCCTACCCTGTTGAGTGCTTGATACAGTGTGAAGCTGATTTAATTTAATTTAAATTTTATGTAATTATTTAAAAGTAATTTTCTTTTTTAATTTAGTCGAGGCCAAAACGTCGTCGTGGTTTGTTTTAAAATGTTTTGTAGAACTGGAAATTGTGTGTAGTGGCACAAAGGCGCAGCATCTGACTGTAAGCGCGATGATTGTGGATTCGATTCTAAATAGATCCATAGTATGATTTAAATCGTCGCCCCCATAACCTCTCTATCCATTAGCTATGTGGGGTCCCGTATCCCGATGTATACCGTAATGAATTTTACTTCAAATTTAAATATGACGTTTAAAAAAAGACTAGCTAATATTTAACTCATATTTTTAATAACACTATTGTACTACTAAGTAACTAACTCCCATACGACACAAGCCATAGCATATTGCGATCCGCAATCACTGGAGTCGCGCCAGAATGATCCAACGGCTTTGTATCGAGGGTACTTTGAGATTTGCGACACTTGCCAAGTTGTGGATATTACCTGTCTGGCGTGGGATTCTTTGTAAACAACGACTTAATCTTAGAATATATTGCACATTTTGTATTAGCCAATTAAATTAGGTTAAGTAAGAATTAAGATATTACATAGAGATGTGTCTTTATATATATTTTAAAAATCAAGTGTTTGTTTGTACTTGGAACGGTTGTAGGTTGAGTAATGAACGTCACGTATGTACATTAAATTTTATTAACAATTTTTTTTATCTTAGATTTATACATTTAGTACAGTTTAAAACTATTGTCACCACACAGTAAATAAAAATATTTCAGTTTAAAATACTAAGACTTGCAAAATCAGCATCTAAGAGCAGTCAAGACAAAACGGAAAAGGTAAAAAATTGTCTAGTCATCTGTCTCTAAAACCACTGTGGTGTAAATGAATGGTAATCCACGATCTCCGATTTCCACTTTTCGACAAGTAAATATTCGATACTTTGTGTGTTAAGTTGCCGAACTCAACTCCACGTTTTGCCTAGTATAAGAGCAGCGAAATGAAAACAATTGATTGCTCCGAGAAGAAATTGAACCCACAAACGTCGCATTTATCGTCGAGAGCAACTTAATTCACTGCACCACGATAGCGATAGAATATGACAGTTAAAAATAAAAAAAACGTTAAGCGCTGCCAAGATAAAAGAAAAAGGTTAGAAAAGTACTAGTCGTCTCGTAAAATCACTGTAGTATAAATAAATTGTGAAAATTGTGAAAAATGTTAAAATAAACAAAACTTCATTAAAAGTTTCCATCTTATCGGAGCCCACGTTGGGCGCCAAACAAAATGGCGTCGTAAAAATAAACGTAGCGGAACTAAAACAAAAGTTGTTATATAAAAATATTTCATAGTAATATTGCCTCTTATAGCGTTTTGAAGATGTTCGCTTGGGCCAATTTTGCTTTACTTATGTATTTGACAAGTAAGTGATATGGACAGTTTAAATAAATATATGAATTTCAGGCCGTCGTGGTGATGCGGGATAGCATCTGCCTGTAAACGTGATGGTTGTTAGTTCGATCTCCACTCTCGGGAATGCTTATTATTAATTATCCACCAACCAATATATTTAATTTACTGCATAAGAACCAGCGCAAGAAACTCAGCGAAACTTTATTATGTATAAATACATATAACATCGACAGAAAACTACTTTGATTTATATCTAATTACTAAAGTAGTTGAATTTTCATATTCATTAAATAGGAATGCATTGAAGTTCTACAACAACAATATTATAACTAATTTATAATACTGAAGCACAAACACTGCGGGGAGAACACTCCTTATGAATCATTATAAATATTGTACAACTAGTTTATTCTTTTCTTTCTATAGAGAAATTTGAATGGAAATGCTAAAACGAAATTGTTATTACGTTTATATTTAGTTATAATACAATCGTGCCAAGAATAAAATAATAATTTTAGTCTATTTTTTGCTACCCTAGCAGGGTAGCTGGAGGGTTACACGCTGTATGCAGCACATAGGCAGGGTAAGCAGAGTGAGACTGGGAATCTAGAGTTAAGACACTCCGTTGACATTAGGACATTTCCGTTTCCCACTATGTACTCCATTCTCTCTGGTTGTCCTACTAGAATTTCTTAATAATATAAACGAAAATATTTTTTATAAAATATCTTAAATATTTTTACACTTACATCTATGAAATCTATTATAAACAATATATCCTGAAATTTTGCACTATGTGACAAGAATTATGAATTATGATTTGTAACAATAAATTATGTATTATGTATAAATACATATAATTGTTATAATTTGTAGGATTTGAAAAGTTTTGTGGGTTATGTAAGTAAGTTAAAGTAAATGCATGCACTCTACATAGATATATAAATAATATCATGCTATATTATATAATATAAAATTTAAACTTAATACAAAATCTCTTAATACAATTAAAATCGTTCAAAAACTTTTATAATTGCGATATTTTTTTTATGCAAAAAAGTTACATTTCTCATGAAAGCGTAAATAATGGGAAGAATCTTTGAGAGCTTTTATTTCATTTCAGAATCGAACGTTTCAAATAGTTCATTCGAGTACTTCAGTTATTCATAGTCACGTGCACACTTTGTACGTTGTCTTAAAATAGTTTTATCTATAGTGGTATACGTACTTAGGAAAACAGAAGTTTTAATGATATATCTACCTACCATATATCATGATTATTTAAGATTATTTTTAGTTTGAAAAAGAAAAAAAAATACATGATATATTTTCAAAAATACTGTGCATAGTAATATTTGTTTCAATATTAGGAATGTTTTAATATAATTATTATAAGGTTAATAAAAAATGGAAATTTAAATAATAATGAATGAACGGAAGGATTCTTTCAAATATTACTTTAGGAACATAGATATACACCTATGTTCATACCCTTCACTATATCCCGTTTATATCTCGATTGATAGCAGAGTAGCAGGGAACCTAATGATAAAAACGCTCCGTTCCCTGTCATACCGCCCAATATTGGAGAATGGCGGAATTAAACGCCGTGCTTATCAGATTCTTTACTAATAGTTTATTGACATGAATATTTATAATTAACCCAAAATATTAAGTTGGTGCCGATTTTCGAATTTTCATTTACTCGCTCTATCAAAAAACAGGACGCGGCGAAAAACATCTACAAGAGGATACATTTTGAGTTTATAGTTTTTATTTTTTTTTTGGTTTTGACAAATAATGCAAATATTACAAAGCACGGTATCTTTAAATACTAATTTGATATAATATAGAACACTTACATGTGTAGTCCCAACTGTCTTGATCATTTTTGAACACGTTCAATCTTTCAGGCTGTAACAGAAAACAATAAAAATAAAATGAATGCAATATTTACAATATGATTAAATTTAAATATTGTCTTTAACTTGACTTTTTGAGGAAAGTCGTGGCGCAAGGGCACAAATGTGCGGCTGTAAACTCGACGGTTGTACATAAATTTCCCAGTAGAGGAAATAAAATTAAATATTTTATTTCCTCTATTTTCAGTTCCTCAACACGCAAAGCCTACAGTAATCGGCGAAAAGTGGGAAACGGAAGTGTCTTAACGGGAACAGAGTATCTTAACACTAGATTCCCAGGCTACAGGTGTGGGGTACAGTGTGATGAAATCTTTTACCTACGTGAAGCCTCTGTGGTCAAACGGAAATAACTAATAGTACTATGTATGCCGCATTGCACAGTATTTCGAGTAGTTCTTGAGATAAGCGCGTTCAAACAAACAAACTTTTCAGTGCAGTTTTATAATATTAGTATAGAAGTAAAAGCAAAAAAAAAGTTAAGAAAGGGTAAATATAATTTTATCTTGACATATCTTTCAACATTTTGGCACTTATCATTTACCGCACATTTTACGAGACGTAGGTTGGCGTTAGCGGAATTCAATGCTGTATTATTTTTTACTAAAAAATAAAAAAAATTAAGTAAATAAAGTTTGTGATTTGTACTAGAGGGTACGTTCATATCTATGAACCTAATATTAAGACACCCGTTGCCAACATTTCGTCTAACTCTGAAAACATTGCCTATTGAGTGGCGGAATAAAACGCCGCGCTTATTCTTGTGAAATGAAAATAATTTAAATATATTCATTTCCCCAAATGCAAATCGAACCCACAACCCATACGTTTAAAGTCATAAACTATCCCACTGTACCACGACGACGACGTATCACCGGCCAAGTGGATACGTTTCTTGTGTCCCGAACAAGTGTCCTTAAACCCTTTAAAAGGACGCACTTGAGATTTAATCGGTTTGTAACCGGACCACAATTTCGTTTAAGTATTATAAAGTAAACCTTCGGGACACACCATTGTACCGCAGCGGGACAATTTCTGACATGTAAGCGGGATAGTTGTGAATTTGTTTCTATTATATTTGAGGCCAGTCGTGGCTCAGTTGGCAGTTGGTTGTGGGTTTGATCCCTACTCGAGGAGATGAAGTATTTACTTAAATTTATATTTCCATTTCTTCGCTATGGTGTCGAGGCAAAGCGCGGCGTTAAGTTCTGCCACTCAACACGCAATGCCTCCAGAATTCGGCATAAAGTAGGGAACGGAGTGTTATAACACTAGGCCTACCCTGCTGCCTACCCTGCTGTGTGCGGCATACAGCGTGAAGCTAATCTAATTTAATTTAATTATATAATATTTAAAATATTTTCATATAGTAACTTTGGTTCAAAAAAAAAAACAATTTCTAATATATACGAACTTGATATCCGCTATTAGGTAACTTCACGCGGTATCACGCATATAGCAGTACTTTATTTTAACTCGATTTTCGAGACATTACCGGTTGCTTGGCGGAACTTATTATCGCGCTTTGTCTATGGAAACAAGACAAAGCGCGGTAATAATTCTTTTCTCCGAGTAGAATCCACAATCGTCGCATTTACAGTCAGACGCTGTGTTGGTGCGCCACGACGACCTTTGGTAAGTACTTTGAACACTTAAATTTTTCTATACACTATTGTATAATAAAATTTAAAAATGTTTAACTAAATATGCATCTGCATCCGTGGTATGCATCAGCATACGATAACGATACTAATGTACAAAGAAATACATCTCTCGTTCTAAAACGCTTTCACTCCAATACGTTTTGGCTTCAAACATCGCTTATACCAAGGATTTGGCAAGCGAACGAGGCCAAGTTGTAAACTTAGTATTATTTATATCACGATCTATCTTTCATATATATGTAAATAAAAAAATATTTATTGGTCATTATGAAAAATAAAAGAAATGATCTAGAAGAAAAGAACGAAGAAACTTGCATGAATTTTATATGGAAAAAATACGTAATAGTAATTTTTACTTGAGATTTTTTCTGTGTAGACTTCAAAACCGATTCCATAAAGAAAGGAAACATATGTATATTTTTAGAAATAACTATACTTTTGTAAAACTGTTTACTTAAAACTGCGTGTCTAAAGAACAGAGGAGAGCACTAAGAGAGGATTTTTCAAAATTTGAACGGGCACAAAAAAACGGGTTTTAAAGTCGAATGGACCACTAGTACAATATGTAATCAAATCAAATATAATTTTACGATATTAAAAAATCTTTTAAATTCATTAGAGGAATACTGAACGTAGTAAGGTTAAATAGCTAGCTAGCTACGACACATTCGTAGTCAAATCAGAAATAAGTACAATAAAAGAAAATACATATTCAAATTAAGTGGATGTAAGCTCTTGATATATGAATATGTTATACTTATATTATTTATTATTATGTTATTATCATGAAAAATGTATGGAAAAAAGGGTCGGATACTAAAAGTTACTTAAATGGCTCTTATTAATGTCAAGTCATGAATGCTTATTACAATTTGTATTAAAAATGAATTGTGCCAAGTTCCCAAAAGGCTCTAGGTTCTATTACTCTACTATAGAAATAATTAGCTATTAAAAGTAAAAAACAACAAAAAAATATTGAAATTTTCATTAATTTTCAGTTCATTTTCAAATTCATAGCAACTGGGCACTGAGAACCTAGTGCCAAGACACTATTTTCTCTTAATTTTACCCAGTAGTGATATCAAACATACAAATACTCAGTTTACTGTCAGACTCTGTCCTACTGCTCGATGGCGTAAACTACATATTTCTACACTGTATCCTGCAGATATAAGTGTAGGCAAAACAACATGGAAACCTAATAGTAAGATACTGCATTTTAAACTCTCCGTTACCAGGGTGAGGAAATGAAAATATTATATTTAATCCCCGCGCTTGTGCCCCTGGACCTCAAGATAAATGTATATTATATATTCAGAATAGTCTCCAAAATATCCTGTCTGTCTGTCCATCTCATCCTGTCGTAGCTTTAAGTCTATGCAAATGAGGTTTTGCTTACTTTGTACGGGGATCTCATTTTATATGCAAGGATTTTTGTTTGTTGCTTTTAGGACCTCTTTCGGTGGAAAGTCATTTAAAAATGAATAGAGGTTTCTAAAAAACACTCGACACAGACACGGTTTGGCAGTACTGTTTAAAAATTGAAAAATCCTTCCTACCTATATTTGTGCTGTGACATTTTTGCATCAAAATATAGACGACAAATACGTAGTGGAAATTGCGATACACTCCAAAATCGGATTTTAAATTACTTAAATGATTGAGGACACCATGGCGCAGTAGTGATGTGTCTGACTAAAACTGAATTTAAATTGTTTCCATTTTCCCGCTGCGTTAAGATAATTCACGGTGTTGGGTTCTACCAAAAAGTGGAGGACAGAGCAGGAATTAGTTGATTATTACAATGTTTGCTTAGGCTTATACTTGAAATATATTTATATATTAATAAAACAAGAGCATTTATATAAATATTTAATATACATAAAGTATTTACTATAAATAAAAATTAAGTAAGCATACAGCGAATTTCTCAATTAATAAAAAACAACGATCAATATTTGCGTACGTTGCTGTAATACAAACATAGCGGATGATAAAATCAATACAAACAAACATAAATGACCACGCCGTACGATAATAAGCAAATAAATTCACTATATAAACATTATTGAATTTCATATAATTTTAAATAAAGCAAAAAATATAGGTAATTTATCAGTTCATTAAATAAATATAATAATGTAAAACATATTACTTGAGGCTGCGTCAATCAATATGTTGAAATAGAAATAATAACTAAGTTGTACTAATGAATTATATTTTTAAAAACTAATAAATTATATTTTTCACTTTTTTTGTTTCACGCTGTATCCCGCATATAGCAGGATAGGCAGAGGGAACCTTGTATTAAGACACTTCGTTCTTCACTTTCTGCTCATTGCTAGTTTAGTGATGGAACTCAAAGCTTCTCTTTTGAAATAGGCTATGTTTTCATGTTCCCAGTCAAAATATTCTACGGTACACTAAATGTATCATGTGACATAAACAATTCTTAGGTATTTCTATTTAATCGTGCGGACAAAGCGGCAGGTCAAACTAGTAAATATACACACAAAAAAAATAAAACACTATTATGACGATTTATAGCTGTAAGGGCACAACGATAACGCAGTGCCAGTGGACGCGGGTATAGTTAAAATATACGTACTGTGTGTGACATGTTAGTTACTAATAATATTCAGATTGGTTCCGTATGGAGTGATCATTGTAATATTTTTTATTATAGCTAATTAAATATACGAGTAGGTTTCTCATTTAGCAATAGGTATAGATTTTGTTAAATTTAGTTTAAAAAAGCTGCAATTATTGTATTTATTTTTAATATTTTATAATCACAGAAACACTATGCGGCTAGGCAAGAAAGAACTTAGTGTTCATTATGTAAACAGTGTCGAGTGACACTCTCCAATAGCCACTCTCCGCCCAATTTTCAAGACTATAAAGAGAATTTTCAAGACTAGACGGAGAATTTTCAGATTGCGTGTTAAGTAGCGGAGCTTAACGCCAAGCTTTATCATCTTATCAGAGCGATAGAATTAAAATAATACATTTAACAAAGTGAGAATAGAGCCCACAACCGTCGCCTTAACAGTAGTCAGACACTATACCATTTAATATAATAACAGACAATAATAAATATAACACATATTATTAAATTTCCAAGACTGCAAGATGAACTCTAAAAGGTACGCTATATTCATTTTGTGCAAGCGTCGAGCTTTTAAAGGTAATAAACGGTATAAGAGATTAAAAGTACAAACAAGTAGAAAAAACGACTCTGTCGGCATCCCTTTCAAACGGTTGATTCATAAAAAAATGTGAGAGACACTCTGAGCAATTAACTAACGATGAATTTTAAATATTTTTGTATAAAAGTGCAGCTTTACGGTATATATTATGTAAACAGGAATACAGTAAAAAAATGGTCTGATAATTTTTTTTTAAAGAAATATTGTTGACCGCGGACCGTGGCTTGTATCGAAAATGACGATTTAATATTTTTACGAAATTGTTTTCAACAAATAAAGGGTTTCACTAAGAAGATTATGATAATAAATTTATGTCGGTCAAGAAAAATCGTAGACATTGTTTTTCAGTAAAAAATAATAAACATCTAAAAACACTCCACAAAGAATTTGACAATTTAACGAAACAGAATAAGAAATTACCCTAAAATCATATTCGACCACACTACCAACCACACAAAACCCTCAACCACTGCACCATAACACAACATCAAGAGAGATTAAAGTAGGTACTTAATACTACTTTCTTATACTTTAAACGTTATTTAATATTATACTATCCAGTTTCTTCCGTTAGCGAGGCAATTATGCAAACTGCTAAGAAGGAAATTACCTTATGTTAACACAAACAAACTACGTCTTTGGACTTTATGCACTTTCTTGGTGGGCTTCGCGTTTGATTATGTTATAGCTATATAACGTTACCGCTGTAGGGATGATATATAAGGAGATTTATCATTAAAAGATTTTCACTATTTGTTGCAAAAACTACGGACGAAGTTCAACGTTGATATTGATATAATTTTGCTATTTAAATGATTAAATCCATTTTTGTAATTGTAATTCCGCTGTGACGTAGGTTCGATTCCCATTCGAATGAATGATTAATTTCTATTTCATCCCTGTGATAAAAAAAACAAAGTTAAGATGTAATGTCTCGAAAATTTTGCGGGGATGTAAAACAGAATAACTTAATGCTATGTTCCCTCTGCCTGTCCTATATACGGGTTACAACGTGAAGTTATAAAAAAATCTTAACATCTCCATATGAGATAAAAACTCACAACATCCGATATAATAATAAAGATATCAAAATATACTTAAAAAAGTACACCAACGACCGTTAAAGCACCGAGTATTGTATGTCCTCATAATCGGAAGCTACAGGAGCCGCTGCCGCTTTTACTGAGACTATAAATCATGGCGATACTCTTATTTCAATCTACAAGGAAAATAAGAAATATTGTGTACGAAATGAGTTATTATAAAACGTTCATAATGGTAGATAGTTTTTTGTATAGACACTGACCTATGACGTTATTTGAATGTTGCGGGTTCAAATACAATTTTTTTTATTTTAACAACACCAGAGGTAACACCAGAGGAGCTACAGGTGCGTTGCTGGCACTTAAGGTAGAGATAGACGCGCGTTTTGAAGGTACCCAGTTCGTATCGACTTGGAAACACTGTCGCAGGTAGGCATTCCACAGTTGAGAAATTTCACAGCTAATGCAGGTAAAAGTTATTATGCCAATTTGTTTAGAGTATTCAATTTATCTATCTATATTTACATGATGCAGATGAGGCCTATGAATGAATAACAGAAAAATCGTGGAACAGTGGCAGAATTTTTGATTGGAATCACGATGGTTATGGGCTCGATTTCCACTTGGGGAATATAACTATTTTCATTTGCTCACTGTGGTAACAAGACAATGCGCAGCGTTGAGATCCGACTTAGATATCTCGAGCCTAGTATCGCTACGTTCATAGTGTTGTTACTTGTGTGCAGATTAGTGACACCCAATACTGTAATAGTATATGTAGATGACTGGGCAAGTTTTTTAAATTATATTTTTAAATTGGTAAAATAGTAGAAAAAAAATTACAACAGAACTTAAACTTAACAATACAAAGATTTCCTTACCCGTGCCCACAAAAGTCAATAACATTATATTCATACTAAATTCAAGGGAAAATTGAAAGAAAATGCCAAAAGCTATAAAGATTATTATACAGTAGTCGCGTGACGTGTATTCATTTATTAAGCTATATCACTAAGGGAATGATCGGTAAATACGTACTAAAAGGTCCACTTAATTTTGCTTATGTATAATAAAAATAAATAGGTTTTTATAATAATTATAAGCCATGTATGTTGATTTGATTACTAACAAGCAAGGAAGGTTGTTAGGAAAAATTTAGTGTAGTGACACTTTGTTCTCTAGTTTTGCTATTGTAAGTTTCTTTGCGAAGAAAAAAAGAAGTTGGCGAAAACGAGATAATGAAAATGATTTATATATTAGTAATCATCCGAGTGGGGATTGAACCCACAACTGTCGCGTATACAGTTAGATGCTTCTTCCACTGCACCACGAATGGTGGTAGTTGGAGAACATTAGGACATTTAATTTCAATTATCGTTTATAATTAACATGTCTGAGTCCATCTGTATATCCTAAATGGCTATAAAACGGTCATTTAACCGCTTTAATATAGTGTAAACAGAGTTAATCACTGTTACGTTGAAACCTCGCTTTGAAGTTATTTACTACAGACACGAGAGGTGAGCCACCTCCATACATACTCTATTGCAAATATTTGACCAACGAACCGCTTGCACTTCGTATTTGAATGAAGCTATACGAGAGTGTTTTAGATTTTTCAAAAAAAAATTGCTTTACTTATATTATTTTATTTTTATTTTGGCAGAGGGGACCTAGTGTTAAGACACTCCGCTTTCCCCTTTCCGCCGAATTCTGAAGGCATTACGTGTTGAGTGATAAATATAAATTAATTAATTTCTATAGTTGTTCTATTATTATTATTTATAGCTTCAAGGAGTATCTCAACACTAGGTTCTCTCTACCTGCCGTGCTGTATGTGCGATACAGCGTGACGCTAAAAAAGTATAAAAATAATTTTGATTTCACTTTATTTTATACTTTTAATGTTTTTTTTTTTATAAATATTCACACAATGAAGAATGTTCATTAATCCTTTATCAACGCGCTCGCTCGGAATATCACACACATCAAATATACCTAAAGCGACAGACCTGTTAACTTTTGTTGAACAATAATTTTTCAAAAAGAAAGATCATAAAAACGCTCTAATTTGTAACATTACACTGCATTTTACTTTGACAATTGTTGTTGTTGTTTCACAATTTCTCCTTTTTTTTGTGATTAGGCAGGTTCCTTACACTAGTCTAGGACTAATATATTATCTACTTTACTTTACTTTACTGTTTTTGTGTCAAATTTAAAGTGATAGCTATGTTTTTAAACATTTTTTAAAGTGTTATTCCACACTTAGGAAAGAAAAATACTTATTTAGAAAACGTATAAAAATTTGAACGTAGCGGGACTCGAACCCGCGCCTCCTGGAAACCGACCAGGCTATATATATAGGGGATAGCTATGTTTCATAATATTTTTTATGTATAATACAAATTAAAAATTTACTATGAAAATATAGGATATGTGAATTATTTGTTATTATTGCTCTTTGTTATTCTTTGTGCCAAACCAACATTTGAAAATAATGTATAACCTTTAAGTTATCCCACTTTTTATTAAAGATACCAACTACCTGATATCGTGTACAAACACGCAGTGTCTAAAGTACATGGTAAGTAAAAAAAGAAAGTAAACAACTTTTACAATCCAAATCTAACTTTACTGAAATTAAAACACAAACTAAACAAAAATATGCAAAATAATAATAATAATAAAGTGCAACTATAACAAAAAAAAAGAACATCTCGTTTATAAATAAGACAATGTAACCAAGCCATTTTCTGCATACACTCGCTAAAAACCCCGTTTACATCCGGTTGAATATTACACGGCGGAAGTGCTGAAAAGGTTCTTTTGTGTGAACGGTGTCGCGGCCGCTATGACCGTGGCGTGATTTGTCGTCTTCTGAGGGAATTGCGTACATAAATATTTATTAGACTCTTTATGGACGCCGAAACGACGTTTAGTGATGATATTTTTGTTTAATGATTATTTAGCAGGTGATGTTTATATTCGAATATAGGGTGTTCAATGTTTGTTCTAAGTTGAGAAATGCTATAATTTTGTTTAGCAATGTCGAGAGTAGTAGAATGAGAGGTAAGAGAGGTCTTCGAGTACACGGTATCGATGGTTACTGTAGGAAGGTTACGTAAAATGTAGGAAGACTCCCCGGAGGACATGTACGCAGAGGTTGCTGACAGTGGACGAGAAGAAGGAGGTATATGATCCATGAGACTTAAGCGTTTTCTCTGGCTACCAAGCTAGGGATAAAGCTAGAGAGTAAAAGAAGAAACATATCGTAATAGCGCTGTTATTAAAATACTGTAGTGGAGATGAGCTTATATTTTTAGATGATTTTTTTTTATATAAAAAGGGAAGGTAAACGAGCGTACAGGTCACCTGATGGTAAGTGATCACCGCCACTCATACTGTTTAGAGATCCTTAATATATAGCCATTTTCCTTGAAGTAATTAAAAAAAGCTCTACTAATTAAAGATATTAAGTACTTCATTACTTAGATAATGTATCATATTTGTAAACAATACTAAATACATGTATGTAAACTGTATAAGCAATTTCATTACTGAGTCTACAAATAGGTTTCTCGAAACTTTCTTTTTATTTACCTTTCGAAATGTGAATAACAATGTATAGTGTATGAAGTATAAAGACAAAATATAACATCTCCGATTTTAAAACAAATAAATAACATACAAAATATCCCGCATGAAGCAGGGTAGGCAGAGGAAACATAGTACTAAGACACTGTGTTCCCCAGGCACTGCTCAATTTTCGAGACATTGCGCGTTTATTGTCGGAACTGAATGCTGCGCTTTGTCTTTTTATCAGGGCGTGAAAAAGCAATAAAACAATTTATTCTCTCGATGGCATCGAACACACAATCGTCAGACGCTCCGCCGCTGCGCCACGACGTCCTCAATAAACCACGTTCGTGTATATATTTCTGTAGGTAAATATAATAAAATAATAAACCTACACGTATTTATAAAAATATTTTTTAAATTTAAGATTGACAGGACAGTAAAGTTTTTATTTTATTGTTGCATTCGAAATTTCAAAATATTTATATTCAGTTTATTTTATGACTAGCGAATAAGCTTATAGAATTCGACGCCATTGCGCTGAAGTAGGTGAATGAACTCCTATATTATTTTCATATTTGTGTTGGGAAAAAAAAAAATATAAAAAATAAGTTATTAACCTAAATAGAAATAATTTTCTTTTATAGAAAAAAACTATAACTTCTATACTATCCAAGTTATATGTTAACTTATCACAACTTCAATTCAAATAACGATAAAAATAAAGCAAAAAACTACCGGGCAAAACTAGCCCTAAATTAAGTTGAGCAGATTAGGGCCAGTATAAGTTTACATCTAGAAAAGAAAACATTTTGAATGAAATATTCATATATCCAATTGTATAACAAATCCAAACCACCAATCATTTGTCAACATTATAAGCACATAAACATAAATAGCAGGTATAATAATCGTTTGTAAAACACTCATAAATATTTATATAGCTCCCCAGGGCTAGGAACCGCGCGTCGACCCTACGCCGTTTAGCGTAACATTGGGTCAAGAAAAGAGGCCATTAGGGCATTTCCGAATGTCATGGCGCGTTGTAAATTTGCTACACTTCATATTTATTTAAACGTAAAAAATATTTATTTTCAGGCCGACACAAAGAATGTCGGTTCGATTCCCGCTTGGCAATAAAACACCTGTGCATATTTGCATCTACATAATTTTCTCTCACAAACCGCTTTCTGACGATCGACTATCAACAGTCCTCGAACACTAATTACAAAAACAACGCAAAAGTAAGAACTCCACACAAAAATTTCCCCAATGCCTTTGAAAAATTCAAATTGTGTCATAATGGATGGCAAAAAAAAATGCAAAAAAACTGATGCATCCTGAAAAATGGCGTGAAATTTTTTAAAAAATTCTAGGCAAAATTTAAACTGTCAAATGAGAGAAGACTCATTGCGGTGGAAACATTCTTAATTAGAGCGAAGCGTTTGTAAATATCGACAATTGTGGGGAAATGAAAATGGGTGTTGTATATATGTGTGGTAGCTTTTTTACTTTATGCGTCTTTCAAATTAAACGAGATAACGAGAACGAGTAACAATTGAGGCCGTCGTAGCGCAGGGGCACAAGCGTGCGACTGCTAACGCAACAGTTGTGGATTCGATTCCCACTTGGGGAAATGAAATATTTAATATTTTTATTTCGTCGCTTTGGTAAAGAGACAGAACAAGGCGTTCAGTTCCGCTACTCGAGACGCAATGCTTTCAGAGTTCGACGAAAAATGGGGAACGGAATTTTTTCCTCTACCAACCCTGCTAAGTGCGAGATACAGGTGAAGCTAAATAAAAAGAATTAGAATCAAACAATAAGGTCATGTACGTATTTAGTATTTTTAAATTTTAGGCATTTCGTTTATCGCTTTAACACTAGATTCTCTTTGGCTATCCTGTGTCAGGTAAGTGAAACTTACTTACTTAGAGTTAATAACTTAAAAATAATGTATGTGTGTATGTCTATCATACAATCAAGTATTAATCTATTATCAACGATATTTCTCTAAATCGAACGATAAATTGAAAATCTGGTAAAAACCGCTTAAACATCGATACGCCTGTAAAGCCTTGCATGATGGCTTTGTAAACGTTCAGTAATCTGAGACGTTAAGAGCGGAAGTTGCGTGTCGTGTTACCAATTGAGTTAGCTTTCACGTGAAAGAACCCAATTAATGTGAATTAAATATTCTTTATCTATATTTATATATGATAAACAAAATTATAAAGTTTGAAAAAAAAAACCTTATCGATCTACATACATGTATTCCAAGAGTATTGTAAAGAAGATATTGAGGCACATTTTGCTTAACAATCCCTAATATAATTATCTTATCTCAGGAACTACTAAGTCTAATAGAAAACGTCTTTTAGTGATATGTTGTCGTTATTAAGGAACGATAAGAGGATTATAATTCAAAATATAAGCTTTCCCCTAAACGGTAATCGAGCCTACAGCCTTCATACAAAGCAAACACTTGCATACTACACTACAATAGAAATCACAATGTATGTAGGACGTAGGTACACAGAACAAAGTTAAACCAATACAGGCCTATCAATCTTGCAAATACTCCCGTAGTAACCGAAGGCGATAAGTGGCCTTCCTGTTTGACAGACCATAATATCGTGTTTCGGATTTCGTAGCATCCCGTACAAATTGCCAGATATCGACATTGTACCTTGTAATTTAGAACGCTCGGTGAGTATTTTAAAATAGTAGTTTTTCAGGGATATTTTTTATTTTTGGTGGCAAGTGTATATGAAGAAAATAATTTCTGTTAGTATAAGTTAGTTATTATATATATTTTTTTAAGTTAGTATCTAGGCCATCTTCGCACTGTGGGACGGCATTTGGCTAATAATCATTAGCCAATCATTAGTCACTCATAATCATGAGTTCGGTTTCCATTTGAGAAAAGGCTCTTTTTTATTTCCCTTCTGACGGACAATTTTCCGGGTTGAGTTCCGCTACACAACGCCGCATTCTGTCCACGGGACAGAATTAAGCGTAAAACGATCGATTATCATTTATAAGCTAGTTATAGGCATAAAGATAATTGTACGAACAAATTCAAAATATAATTTTTCTTCTTTTAGTTGTTTCAGCCTTATGTTTTATCAAAATAGATTTTAATTTTCAACTTGCAACGTCAACACAACGCATATTGCCTCTTATGCATACAAAGTTACCGATCGATTAACTTTGAAACTTTCCCGTTCCAATTACGGGAAGTTCCGTAAAATACATAATAAGTTAACAAACACAGTTAAGTTTGAACGTAGGGTTTAATAACAATAACGACGTTTTAGTAAAATTAATTTACTTAGGACGTACATGTGTTTAATTGTTGAGGTGGTTGGGTGTTCAATTACAGTTTCAATTAAAGATTTTTTTTATGTTTTTATATTTATTTATTTTATGTGTGGTGACTCACAACCCCATAAAATAAATAAAATTTTGTTCTATCTCCCTCTCTCAATTCAGCTATACTTACAAATAATTTTCTTAACAAATTTTAAAATATTTTTTTATAGCTGCAAATGTATTCAGCAACCTTTTATCAAAGTCGAATCCACGACCCTATAATTACACGATTACTATACATTAACCACAGAGCTCTACATACAATCTCTATGTAATTAAAACCGATCTCGCAACCGTATCAGTAGGGAGGGCGTTAAGCGGGGTCGAGGACTAAACGGGGACATGAGAATGATGACATTGGGAGATGATAAGAGGACACTCGTAGCACCGTCGTCGCTACAATCCCTTGAAGCTTATTTGAAGCTTTTTAAAAAACTTTTGTAATTTTTACGTCTTTTAATATGGATATTTTGTTGGATAAATGTAAAAATAAATCAATTTTATATGAGTAACAATAAGCCACACCCTATCAAGTCTGTGTTTTTATTTTTTTTTATTAAAAAAATTCTATTCTTTCAGCCTATTTGAACCTACTTCCATCACAAACTGTAAATAATGCAATATTTCAAATGCTCTCTGTATATTAATTGTAATCAAGTAAATTACTACATAGCTGTTAATATTAAAGACCACAGACCAAATTCTGTCAATCGTTATCTATGAAATGTGAAGGTTAACCAAGTAATTAATAATAGATAAGCTTTATTATGTATTGAATTTGGAATGGAGGAACTTGGGGCAAAATGGTAGCAATATTTAACTGTGTATTATTTTTTTTTAATATAAATTTAATAAAAAATTAAATCAACGTCACGCTTTATCCCGTTTACAGAAAGGTAGGCAGAGGGAACCTAGTGTAAAGATACTCCATTCCCCACTTTTCACTGAACTTTCGAGGCATTGTGTGTTGAGTGGCGGACCTCCACGCCGGGATTTTGTATTGGTGCCAGAGCGAAGAAAATTAAAATATTAAGAAATAATAATACATTCATTCGAGTGGGTATCGAACCCACAACCGTCGCGTTACAGTCACACCCTTGTGCGCCAAGACAGACGAAGGTATTACACGCTTCTTTATGTCACGACTCCCCCTTCTAAACGCGAGGACGGTAAAACAATACTATGTATACAAATCTATTTAATTCCAAGTTAAATGATTTTTCTCCGCTCCGCACAATTTTAGAGACAGTGCGTATTAAATGGCACAATTCAAAGCCGCGCTTTGTCTTGTTGCCACAGCACAGTAATATTCTTCTTCATTCTTCTAATTGATAATCGAACACATACCCGCCGTGTTTACAGTCAGACGCCGCAACACCAAGAAAGTCGCCAAAAAAAATAAGAAAGACGAAGAAGAAATTGTCCAAAAGTCAATTATTATTTCGGCGGCATCCAAAATCTAGTAGTTTCTACTAAACAGGAAGAAATCCACTGGGGACATGTTTAACTCGCTACAACAGGTCAACCAGAACAATGAAGTTTATGTCTAATTCTAAAATTAAACGAATAATAACAAGATTACAGCCTGACAAACACTTTATAAAGTTAGTGAACTCAGGCAGAAGTTAAACACGCGTATATACAGACGTCTTTTGTTTTTCGAATTGGCTTTATTGCTGTTGACCTGGGATCATGACAGCGTCACCGGGGAGTGGTGAGAGCAAGTGGGTAGATCGCCTCCGAAGAAGAAGTAAGAGCTTTGATGGACGCTCGTAAAGAGTTGGCGGTCGCAGAGTAATGCACTGCGTACGCTAATCAGGGGACAATACAGTCATGTGCATGACATGCGGAGTAAATAACACTTACCGTCGCGTTTTACTGTAGGGTAGAGGTGCCATGTTATGACGGTGCCCCTATGCTTCTAAATGGTTTCTAAAATACTATATATGCGTAAGCGTCGGCGCGTACCTCCCATAATTCATAAAGTTCTTGTAGGGATGACAGACATGAGAACCTCAAAAGTAAGGAGTTTATGAACTCGGTATGGGAGTGATATGGATAGGTACTGAGGTCCGTCGATCGCGTAACACTCTGCATATTATTAGAAAGAAGCATACCATTCGTTTATAACAATTCAAATTATACAACAACAGTAAATCAAAATGAATAATCGTAGCTTAAAAAAATCTATAATATAATAATATCATTTTCAAGATATTCAGCGTTATTTAGAAGAAAATACCCCACTAAGGGTAATTGTTATTCCCGTAGCAAATATCGCGTCGAATTAAAAGTTAAAAAGAGGCTTAAGTGCTTCCGTCTCGTTTGGAACGTTCGCCGTGACAAAGAAGAGGACGTTTTAAATTCACAGCGGTTAGGCATTTAGATTTTATACTGTGCCATAGCGAGTTTTTGCTTCGGAGCAAAATAAAACCTTGGGGGCGTAGTAGGTTATTCTTTATGTTTTTAGTTTTTTTGTGTGCCGCTTTATTGTATAGTAGGAACTAGAAAACGGGTTATAATGTTATATAACGGGGTAGGTATATGGTTACATAAGTAATTTTTTTAAGTTCAAAAATACATAGAATACTTGTTACGTATAGATAAAAAACAGTGTGTCTATATTATATTTTCTTTTAATTGTTTATCTCTAAAAAACATAAATGTGAAATAAAAAGCCAAGTAAAATGTTAAGTAATCGTCGTTACTTAAGAAAGGGAGATCTATATGGGTCCGAGTTCTGTGTTCATTCGGGATAGAATTCAAGCGCTATACCGCCCTTGACCTTTTTTAGATTTGACCTTTTTAGCTAGTCTTAAATAACATAACATATCTATATAAATCATTTGAAGGACAACGACTCATTTAAATGTTTAACTCATTCTTTACACGATATTCTCTATTTCACACTGTTACATAAAATACAAAAGTAATAAAAATGATCGACTCACCTTTGCAAATTCAATTTTCAGTGTACAGCATCCAGAGTATATGTCGCAGCCGTGTAGCGCTTCCTTGGCGCGGGTCGCCGATTCGATGCTCTCGAATTTGTGGCCAGGAGTTAAGGAATATTTTGATACATTTTTTGTAAAAATATTTATTAATTAACTTAGAATTAATAATATCAATGAATTATATATTATAAATGAACAGTGAAATGAATGAACAATTTAGTGTGTGAATTTCACACACTAAATATTACAACCAAAAATAAAATTTTTATAAAAGACAAGAAGATGTTTAATTCGTTCGTTAGATCATGTATATAATAAAGATAATTATTGAGTGACTAACTAAATCATTGATGCAGCTGCACACCCCTATTATACATGTCTACTATTTAAAATACGTTGTTTTTGTATTAGGTGCCATGTAAGACAAATCTAGCATTTGTAAAAAATAAAAGTATACCAAATAAAAACTAAATAAAATTCATTTTAATTATAAGGAAACTTATCTAGTATTGGATCCTAGGACGCTGAGGCTGGAGACGCCTCCATGAAAAACATTATAATAAACTGGCACATTCCAAAAATAAAATAAACAAATTACTATTATAAGAAGGTCAAAAGAATTAAACATAACAAACAGTTTAAAAACGTTCAATCAAAAGAAATGATTGAAACGTAACAACACCTGCATTCTCAGCGTTACTCGATAAACAACAGTGGAAACAGGTATCTCTCGATAAACTTCATAAAATAAATAGTAGTTTCTATAAATAGACAAGCTCGGGACCAATTATTTGTTTAAAAGAGCTTCATTTTAAGACACTGTATGTTCAGTGATGGAAAACAACGCCGCACCTAATCTTATAATGGGGAACTAAAATAAATTTACTACTCCGAGCCCCTGCTTGTGTAATCCTGAAGGGTCACTCCCTAATGGACCTTTAACCAAAGTCAGGCACTGACCTGACATATATAACATAATATTTTTTTTTGTTTTTTAGACAAATGGAACATATAATTAGAATATAATGGGAACATATGAAATCAGTTCATAATAAGAAGAATATACGCTTCAGAATGGTTCAAATTGTAATAGGAATAAAATGTATTAAATAGATAGTACGGCCGTGATTTGGTTAGGCAAGTAACGAATATTATATCAATAAAAAAATAATATTAATATAAATCATATAACCGTATCTAATATGTATTACTATTAGTTATAGATATTACACAAAACACTTAGGTATCATTTAAATATACAATATGTCGAACGTTTATCGTCACATGCCACATGTGTTTCAACGTTGTTCTTTACTGCTATCGTAAATACATACTTTGATCTGACGTGAATTTCAAATTCAAGCATATATAGAGATAAAGGGAACCTGAAAACGTAGTGTTATGACTCTCCGTTCCCATTAAAACACGTTCCGTTTCCCACTATCTTGAGAGACTAAGTGTTGAGTGGTTAATTACTAGAACGAAGTAATAAAAAAAAAATAGGAATAAATATTTTATTCTGCCAGATGGAAATAGAACCAACAATCTTTGCGTTGACAGCCACGTGCTTGTGCACTACGACGGCCTTAGCCTCAGCCATATTATTACAGCTACATATAAGCTGAGAGAAATAGCTTCATATTACAGCTATGTGTTGCTTAGATTGTACCAAGTCTAAACATATAATATAATAGTTAAATACAATGTAATGTTATGTTAATGTAGGATTCGTCATAGCGCAGCGGCACAGAGTCCAACTGCAAACGCGACGGTGTTTGGTTCGGTTTCAATACCGAAAAGGAATGATTTTCATATCTCTGCTACGACAGAACAAAACGCGTGTTGAATTTCGCAATATATATTATTTTTTTTGATTATGAAGTAAAAGCATTGCTCTGATCTATAATGGTTCAATAGAAAAATATATATATTATAGTAAACATAAAAATGACCCAGAACTCAACTAACTAAAAACGATTAGATTTAGAAAACCGATTACAAACATTGATTTAATTGATTTTAACCAAAACAATTAGAAAGAACGACTACTATTTAGCATTTAAACTAATTGTATTGTAAAAACGTTTCTGATTTAACTGAACTTCTAATTTAGTAGTTATCAAACAAAAGAAAAAATAAGAAAAACGACAAATATTTACACTAATCTAATACCACTCAATCATTTGCATCTCCGATTCGCTCTATCATTCGCCTCCCACGCAATACGAACAAAACGAAACATAGAGACCACGTGTGAACTATTTTTCATTTTACAATTTTATTTTTACACTCCCATAAATAAAATATATACATTTGTAATTCAATTCAAAGTGATTTTTTTGTTATTTTATTCGACGCTGTGACTAATGTGTGAAGATTAAAGAATTTTGTTGCGGTGTAAATTATTATATATTATTTATTTGCTTTTTTTGCTTGAAATTTTAAAGTAAGACGTTAATATTTTAATGCTTTCGTTCCGCGGTCGGTCATGTAGATATATAGGTTGTATGATGATATAATTATGTTATACTACTTTAACCTCAATTCAGAACACTATTATAAGATAGGCAAAGGCAGGGTTATGGCTGCCATGTAGGAGATACAACGTAACACTAAAAAAATTAAGCATTTAGGTATCTCATTTAAAAAAAAATAATATGAATCTTATTTTTGGTAAGTTTCTCTATTTAAATTTACTTTGTAAAATGTCAAAAATACCGAAAAACACTTCCCATCGAAATAAATCATATCTACTAATAATGTACGCAATATTTAACACAAAACTAGATCAAATAAACAAAAAAATACAATAAAATGGGTAAAATTAATACAAAACAAAAAAAACAATACCCTCATCTCTTCCATTCACTCAATAGTTATTTGTTTCAGAAACAATTCTGCTTTTATGATTTTTAACTCTTAATATAATGGAATTGGAACTGAACCCTTTATTGTAAGGCCTCTACGGTTCAAATTTAACTGGCAAATCAGCTAACAGATATATTTTACAGGGGCAGTAAAGACGTCAGCGTCGTCTAACCGCAAGTGGGTAGTACAATCGTATTTATATATTTCTTACTAACTAGTTATTATAAGACTTCTCACGTTTTATAATAAAATTAAATGATGCGGAAAGCAAATTGTTAAATATAAATATTTTGTTTGAAACTATATATTATACCTCCTAATGTATTTTTTTAGCTTCACAATGCATGTAACGCACATAGTAGTGTAGAGTAGAGGAAAATTGGAATCTAGTATAAAGACATTCTGTTGTGCACTTTCCGTCGAATTTTCGAGCGTTTTGAGTGGCGGGATAGCCGTGTTTTGCCTTGTTCCAGAGCGAGGAAATTAAAATATTAAATAATACGTTTAGGAGGAATCGATCCTACAACCGTATTAAAAGGCTACACCTACCTACCTATAATAAAATAACCTCAAATAATTTATATTTGTTTAAAAATATTAAATGATAAAAACTTTCCTTATTTTTTTTAATCATATATGTATATAAGCAGAACCAAGCAAAGTATGTTTTTTACAGACTATTGCTGTACAGTTAGCAATCATAATTTTCATGCGTTTTAGCACATATCAACAATAGTTTAAAAACACAATGTATTTGAAGCCGCTACCCTAATTTAATACCATTAAACCTTAAACTTATTTTATTCATTCCTAGCTTTCAATTACATGCCCTAACCAAAACAAATGAAGCATACTTTCTGCCAATATTACCTATTATTAGAGATACTGCAATTCCCACTTTATTACTATATAAATTCAGTTTATTTTTCAATAAAGGTGGGCAGACAGGTATAAATGAGATCGGTATATTTATATAAAAAAGCACTATGAAGCGTTAAGACGTGTTTATTTATGTACCCTTTTTACTGTTAACGATATGACCCATTACGGTTTCGTGGAGTTGTAGAGCGAGTACGGGCGGGTAAGCACATGTTAAAAGAAAACTAAAAATATATATATAAGTAAGAAAGAAACGTAGTTGTTCTAAGTAAAATTTTTGAGCTGAGATAATTTTAACTATTTATCGAAGAATTCGGATTTCCACCTTCAAAAAGTATTATTCATGAGAAATAAGAAAAAATGTCTGTTTTAATATTTTATGTGTGCTATATAGTTTAATGTGTTTAATGATCTAAAAAATTAAATATTGCTAAATATCGACTTGTCATGATTATTTTTATAATATAATTCATATTTTTAACTTTCTCAAAGAATATGTTATTCTACAGTCAATAAAATCCGAAGTAGTATAATAAAACTATAATATAAACAATTTGCTTTTTAAATTTATACTACAGAATCATAAAAATCACGCTAGCACTAACACTGTACACATATAGCGCCGATGAAAAATATACTATATTTTATGATTGACGCCATCCTGAAAGGTTCCCATTATTTCATTTAGGTTATGAAACTCTTATTATATTTGAATGAAGGTGAAAATACTGAAATATTGTATAAAGTTACATAAAGTAACTACGTATGTAACTTACCAATTTGCGAATATATTGAGATGACGAATAAAAATTATTCCCTATATTTTTCTATGTACCTACTCTAAACTAATTTCATTTACAAAAGATATTACAAAAATGTCCAAATAACATTTCTAATGTATGCCTTGATGAGAATTTACATTATAAATGTGGGTATGAAAAATAACTTTCGTTACAAATGCCAAGAATTCACTAGAGCAAATCGACCTGATGCATAAATAATTAACCTATGTTATATTTTAGTAGCAATCATTCTTAATGTTTTAATATTAAATATGTCGAAGTCGTCGTGGCGCAGTAGATCAGTGTCTGACTGTAGATACGATGGTTGTGAGTTTGATCCTCCCTCAGGGAGTTGAATATTTTCAATGTTGTTCCGTATCCAAAGGGTAAAAAGGGACATTATTACTAAGACTTCGCTATCCGTTTGTCTCTGTTATCAAGTTCCAGTCCAGTTTTTTCCTTGTGTCTATAGACAAAATACTTTGAATAATTTGCAATTTAATACTCTCTATATAATGTCTCTACATACCCTTTATTTAAATAACTTAAAAAAAACAAATGGCATCAGACTTTCCATGTACTCTTTAAGATAATATTTAGTATTCTAGTTAACTATACTTAGTGTGTGAATAACTAACTAAAATCTTATGCCTTTAAATTTTAAAAAAGTATACATTTAAAATATCATTGAATATCATTATATACCTTTTTTCGTTTAAAATAAAGCTTAGCTTAAAAATTAGTTAAATTCGCCCGTATTATTAAATATATAATAATCGGTAAATAATTTATATTAATTTATAATACATTATATTCTATTTGAAAAGGATATTCAACCATCGCTTGTACACCATTTTTCTTGAACACCACAATCCTCTGTACCTGTCCGTGCGGCGTGCTTATCGTGTGTACGACGTCCTGTAACAACAAGATAAATTTAAATTAAATATAAAATCTATACAAATAATATATAGAGAACAAAAAATCTTTAATATTTTCATTTCCACGCTCTGGTAACAAGAGAAAGCGCCACGTTGTTGATGAAGTTTCAATCAATATTGAAAAATCGATATTTTCCATAAAACTATGAAGTGCAGTAGTCAACGCCGCGCTTTGTAGCAAATAATTAATTCCTCCGAGAGGAAATCGAACTCACAACTGTCACACTACGCCACGTCAGCCTCACTGTGGTTATACAACCTATGCTATGTTCATTTCATATAAAATTTTAAGATCTAAAGCCATTAGGATCAAGATTCGCAGAAATAAAAACATGTAAGTAATTTTGTTTCAACAACGTTCATATTATTGATAAATACACCATATTATGAACTGGAGGCAATTTAAATTTTCGATCTGTCATTAGGGCTAGATACTAAAGCCAATATCTAGGTAATATCTAGTTCAGGTATAGGTTATTAAGCGTAGTGCTACGTAAATGGGCCTCCTTGGCTGTAAGATGATGCTTCATACAAGCATCCTCTAACCTCTTGTAACTAGCCAGGTCATAAAAGAGTAAGGTATAATTTGCATGTAATTGACATATATTTGATTGCAGATATAGTAAATATTTTTTATAAGATATTTTTAGCTTCATCCTGAACCCGCACATAGCAGGCTGGACAGAGGGAATCTGGGAACCTAGTGTTAAGACACTCCGTTCTCTTTGAGACGCCTCCCTACTCCATTTGCCGCCGAATTTTGGAGATATTGTGTGTAGAGTGAAGGTACTTAACGCCGTGCTTTAGCTCGTAACCAGAGTGAACAATTAAAAATATAATAAATAATTCATTTCCTGGAGAGAATTGAACCCACAACCTACATGCTTGTGTCCCTGCGCCACGACTGGCCTCAACAAAAAACAAATTAGATTGAATATTAATACCTATATGCATATATATATCTTTAAAACCACATATTTTTATGACTACTTTATTTTATTAAAAATCATATTTATAAAAAAAATCTACAATAAAACTTAAAAAAATGCGTAAAAGAAATAAATTTTAACCTATTCACATTAATGATGCCTCACAAAACAATTGAGAAAACGCCAACCAAGTCCGACCGCCCCACTAACTTCTTAGTTCTAGTGAACAATTTTCCGAACATTCCAAGTTCCTCTAACTATTTGGGACGTATTATTTTGTTCGATATGAATTTTCAATATAAAATTTGAACGAGCTTTTGCTACCTCGAATATAAATTAAAACCTAAATAGATCAAGTTTATTATAATATGCTTCCAAGCACGTACGTACGTAGCTTTATAAGTAAGTATAGTAGTATATCCATATATTTATGTATGTATGTATATGTATATACAAGTATGTCCACATAAACGGAAACAAAGAATCATGTTATCTTTTTTGTGCTTAGGGAACTGCCCATTGATTAAAATCTAGAGAGTTTTGAGATGTGAGTCCATACATCTGTATAATATATAATATTTTTTTTAGCTTCTCACTGTGCGCCCCACTAAAGGTGACATACTGTTAACGCGCTTCCCCATGGACTGTTTAATGTTCAGAGATCAACGCCGCGCTGTGTCTTATTACCCAGAGGGCGAAGAAAAAAAAATTAAAATAACTATTATTTTAATTGAGAATCAAACAAACAACCGTTGCGTATACAGTTAAATGTGTACCGATGCGCCACGACGGCCTAATTTTTTTACAAACAACAATTTTAGAGAAGTACAATATCAAGTATAATCTAATATCTAGTTCAACAACATGTTATAGTACTGGCGCAGTAGTTCCTTGAGTTTCAAACCACGCGCTGAGCGTGAGGCGAGTGTACGCTGTCCGAACAAATTGGACGACGGAAGCTTTCATTATATAACGTAGTACAATTTTCTTTAGATTGCATTGTTATAAAAACAGATGAAAAATTTTTTTTTAGGAATTACGCCAATAAAAGAAAATTAGTAGTTTGATTCAGTGTGACGTTGTTAGCAGGATCGGTCGCGACACATTTTTTATAATTGTTGTAGAAAAAACATGAATAATAGATTTTTCTCGAACACTTTATTGTACAAATATGTCATATTTAAGGCTTTAAGAATATTAATATGATGTGTCTTATTTTTTGTTTTGTTTTATTTATGTCTTTAAGGTATTTACATAAAAAAATATACGTATCATTCATTATATCGTATCTTCAATATGTGAAGGTAAAATAAAATATTATTTTAATGATTTTTGTCACAAGTAAGTAATATATTCGTAAATATATCGAATACCAAACGTTCGGCGAGCTCTCAGATACCAAAGGGACTCATTTTAATGTTACAGTACCCTTTGGAAAGATTTAATTAGTTGAAAAATGGGCCCCGATTAACCCTAGAATCCTTGATCCTTTTATCTTGAATAGAATTAATTTATTTTTTGATGTTTTTTCGAATATAAAACTCTTTCGAAAGTGTAGTTCAGTATTATATTTATCAACATTGTAAATTACTGAGCTTATTTTTCTTTTTGAGATTTCTACGAAATATTACTAAAAATGTATGAATTGAAAATCTAATAAGCATCCCTTCTTCAATAATATAATTTTTTATTAAGGTTACTGATTCTTAAATTTTTTTTCATCTAAATAAGTAAGTACCTACCACATTAGAATTATTGGCTAAAATTTCCACGGCGATCTTATCTAAAAATACTACAATTTAACATAATAGGGTTAACAAACACTCAGTAAAACAGGCACGTCCATCGGAACACAACGGGACGATATAAACGGCACTTGTAAACGTTTGTAGGCGGCTATGATAAAATTTTATTATATAAGTACGTTTTATATACCGAAATCTCAAGTATTGTTAAAATTTATAGTTTTAAATAAAAAAAATATCGTAATTTAAATAAATTAAACATGTAAGATCAAAGATTAAATAGACTGAAAAAAATTATTAAGTTTCAACTAAAACTTTAGGAAGTTAAACCCATTTTCCCCAAAATTTTTTGGCTATTTGGAGATGGGCAGAGGCACAGCCTATTTAGTTATTTATTTTCGTTTCCCCGCTCTGGTAAAGCGCGGCGTTGAGTTCCGCCGGTGCCTACGGATCGGTGTATCTTAACATTATGTTCTCTTTATCCTACTATGAGACACAAAATGTGAAGTTGCAATACTCAGCAAGTTAAATAAGAGCCATAGCGGCCCGGAATACGTCCTGCAATGCAAATCTTATTTATCTTAAATATGTCTATATTCATTAAATGTTGTACGTAAAAAAATAAAGTTAAAAGAAACTGATTTCTCTATCAACTGTTTTACATCAACGCCAGGCCGCTTAAAAAAATGACTTCAAAACAACGCCAATTACAACACACAACAGCTACTATATATAAAAAAACGGGAAAAAATAAAAATAAAATACCTACCGACACAAAAAACAAACAACTTAGCAAAGTAATTTAAGAATTTTTCCTAAGAAATCGCCCATAAAGCCGCGATCGGAAGTGAGATAACATTTTTATTAAAAATACTCTTCGACGTCATATGCAAATTTTATTGGTTCAATTTGTACAAGAGGCACCGCAATATCGAGCAGTGCGCGGCTGCGATGTAATTATACGCTATCATTCTATAGATTTGTTTTATTAATATGTGCGAAGAAATCGAACGTGTAGTGAGTTCGAATCCATATCTTAAGCATACCAGTGTTTCGCTGTCTAGTAAAGCATTACAGTATTTACTTTAAAATTTTCATGTGTCTTTAATATGGATTTTCCATTGTCTTTAATATGGATAAAAAGTGGAGAGTACTGACACTACCACTAGGTACACTAACACTTCACTAATACTAGGTTTCATATGTGAATAAGGAATAAGGTGTACAAGAACAGGGACAAGGATATAAGGAAGGAGAGGAGATTAAAGATATTTCAATGAAAAAAACATTTTATTTCTGTGTTTAGTGTCGGATATTGCCAAAACTTCTCTTTATCGTAATAGTCCAATGTATATATAGAAAAAGCTACTCATATATTATAAGCAAATTAATAATCAAAACGAAAGACTTAATACTCACGATCCATTACGAAAATCTAACTACCCACATACATACACTGTTTACCTTCAACGCTTCTCAAACGTACGATTTGAATGCAAACAAACAAACAAACCGATTGATAGCTAACAATATTTAATCTCAGTGATACGAGTACATCAAAATAAATTGGGAAATCGTATCGAGGCCAAATATAAATTACTATATGTATACACCAAACAATTTTTTAATGTCGTAGTGTTTATTTAAAGATTAAAGAAATATAATCTTTAAAAGGTTATCGATAATAGGCTAGACGATCGGGTCACGGGTGATTAACACAAGAAAAAGTTATATATTATTGAAAAATAGATAACAAACATTCTTTTGCATAATAAAATCATTTATTTTAGTGACAAGTCACTCCTTTCACTTTTTTTTTCGATTATACTGTCCATCTTGTCAAATGGTCCTACTTCATGAAGAAAATACATATTAAAATATATATAAAACACAACAACATAACGTAGAAATGTATAGCGTCCTTGAGTTCAGCCACTAAAGACATATCGAAAATTGAGCGGAAAATATTGAACAGAGGGTCTCAACACTAGGTTCCTTAAGTTCCTGTTATATACATGCGGGATACAGCGTGAAGCTAAAAGAAATATTATTTAAAAATTTATTTACTCCGAATATATATAGGTACATAGAAACAATAATAATATCTAAAAGTAAAATTCAGTTCCGAATGTACAGAATTCAGCAGTTTCAACTGTGATCTCAAACTTAGCGTTTGGTTTAGATGCGATAAACTTTATCTTGCGGTACAGTTAAAGCTGTTTAGACCAAACGGTCGGTATTTAAAGCGGCTATGTAAATTATATGAGATTTTCGTTATTGATATAACTGTGTTGTTATGAAAAATACAAGTAATATCATTGCATGCATACTATAGATATAACCTATATCTATACTTCTATATTATTATTATAAAGCTATAAGAGCTTGTTTAGTTGAATGCGCTTATCTCTTTTTAAATAAAAATTATCGTTGGTTTCTATAAACCTTAAATTTATTGGCGAAGGCCTATATATATCATGTTAATCGTTTTAACTACGCAACAGATTTTAATGCAGTTTTCGTTATTCCAAAAGTAAGAATACTATGTACGATGTACATACATACATACATACATACATACATACATACATACATGTTATATATATAAGTGTAGTCCTGCACACGAAGCCACGAGCGAAACACTAATTTATTTATATACATACATATAAAATAGTTGCTTACAGTTCAACAATGTATCTACTATAGAGTTGTTGAACTGAAAAGTTAGTGTACAGCAGCGATCCAGAACTTCACATCTGGTCTGGATGCCGTGATAAATGGTAATATGCGGCGTGGTTAACTGCGATGGAGTTATATTTAAATATTTAAGGACGACCTTCGACGCCAGCGATTGCTTTTGAGAAAAATATTTTTTTACTAGCTTCACGCTGTATCCCGTATATAGCAAGGTAGATAAAGAGAACTTAGTTTTAAGACAATGAAAGGTGAAAGAAAATAATTCTTACTTCTTTAAAAAAATAACAAAAAATATAACACGAAGAAAAAATTGTAATTAAAAAATGAATAATAACAGTCAAGTCAATGTATGAACACAATACTTTCCCTAGATGATTTTAAAAAGAAATTCTCCACTCTTAGTATAACATTTCCTTTCATTTGCAACGATCACAAACAGACATTATAATTTACTTGTTGAATAGGACAATAGTGACCGTGCGGTCTGTTCTGGGAAAAATTCAATATACGAAAATTGTACTATTTTTTAAATTCACGCTGTATCCCGCACATAAAGGGGTAGGCAGAGGGAACCTGGGAACCTAATGTTAAGACTGGCCGTTCCCAGTCCATCCATTCTCCACTTACTGCCGAATTCTGGAGGCACGTGTTGAATGCTGAAACTCAACGCCGTGCTTTGCCTCGTTTTCAGAGCAATGAAAATATTAAATATTTCATTTGCAGAACTGGGAATAGAATCTTATATAAAGAAAATGGAAGGTCATTTCTTTTATTTTCTTTAATGTAAGCTGTACTTTTTTAGCTCTAAGCTATAATTTTAAATTGTTGTATTTTAATTAGTGTATTATAAATTTATCCATACAAATGACACGTTAAAAATGGGGCCGTTTGTTTTATATAAAAAATACGACAAAAAAAAATATGTTTTAAATATTTCTCTAAAATAAAAATAAATGCGTGGTTTGGTGAATAAATCAAAATCAATTCAATTAATCAATTAATTCGGCGAAAAGTATGGAAGAGAAGTATCTTAAAGAGAACGGATTGTCTTAACAGTAGGTTCCCATACTATTCCCGCTGATTATTTACTATATAAATATTATTTATTCAATTAGGCCATTACAAGTTACAAAAAATGACAGCAGTGTCAGTTCTACAGAAAGAACTACTTGTGGTAGTAATCTTAAGTATTTATAAATGAATCTTTCTAAATATAATATACAAAAATAAAGAATTTTAAAATCAACAAATCTCTACAAAACAAGAAAACACATGTTAAAGAGAACGCATGAAATTCCAAACATCGTTCCAAACAAAAATGTGTCAGTTGGCGGTCACTCGAGAGTTCCCAAGTATTTTGAATACATTCAAAATAACAAGGTAACCAAAGTAAAGCAAAAAAAAAGAAACATACGTTAAGACGACGCCAGATCAAAGACCACGCGGTCAGTAGCTATCGTGTAGGGTTAGAAGAAAACTTTAATTATTTCAACACATTTAGTTGAATAAAAAAAATCAGTGTTAAGAAACTTCATTCTTTATTTTTCATCTAACAGAATATCCTCTGAATGTATATTAGATGGCAGAACACGAACAAAGGAAAATATGATTTGAAGAAAGAATGTTACTGTGTATACTATATAAAGTGTAAATAAAATTTTAAAACATATATAAAAAAAAATGATTAACTAGAAGGTTAAGTTGTACTTAAACTGAATGCAAGCAAGTTATTCGTTTATATAACTAAAAATATGCTTTGTGTAAAAATATAAATCGTTTAGGTCTTCGTCACTAATAATAATAAACAAAATAATTTTAGTTTTTTTTTAAACATTTTTGTTGAAGTGTTATTCCACACTTAGGAAAGAAAAATACTTATTTAGAAAACGTATAAAAATATGAACGTAGCGGGACTCGAATCCGCGCCTCCTGGAAACCGACCAGGCAGGCAGACCTGAATGTATGGCTCAGTGGTCAGAACTGGTCGGTTTCCAGGAGATATATTATTATGATGAGGTGACCAGATTATGATTATTAAAGTATAAGTATAAGAACATGATGAACTTAAACTTGATCAAATTAATCATCAATTACAAGGTTACAGGCTGTCCTAACAAAGCAAACCGTTTTAAAATGCGAAAAAAGGGAAACGGAAGTCAACTGACTTCATACATAATAAATTAGTTTACGTGTACGTATACTGTTAATAACAGAGAACAATTCTTAGGGTGTAGGGCTAGTAATTATATATGAACTTGTAGTTTTAGGTACTTAAATTAAACAGGGCGCGTGCCATAATTAAGTGAGCCCGTGTTGTAACAATGTTACAAACTTTACAGAGCATAATTAACATTTGAAGTGTTGTACACATGTATTGTACACATATATCACTATAAACTTTCAATAAATTAATATTATTTGACGTTTCCTTAGAAAAAGTGTCCTTTATGTTTACTTCAGAGGCACTATCAAATATTTTACGAAAAAAGAATGGTACAATTGGATTGAATATTAATTAAATATTAATTGGCGTTTCTGGGTCTTACAATTGTTTAATTAAGTAGTAAGAAATATCTATAAAATTTTAAAATCATAAAATATTTTTAAAATATATATTTTTTTACTAACTCTACTTGCAAGCAAGCACGCATCACATTAGGGCCGTGTAAAATTAATTCGTCCACAAATTGAATTTCAAACAAAATTCCACTATTAAAACGTCGACTCTTTGAAATATGTTACATAGGAGACGCAGCGGACGCCTGACTGTAAAAGTGACGGTTGTGGGTTTGATTTTCAATCCAATTAATTTTCTTTGGTCTAGTAAAAGACAAAGCGCGGCGTTGACTGCCACTCAAGGTACCATGTCTCGAAAATTGGATGAGTTGTAAGGAACAGAGTGTTGTTTCTCCTGCCTAAACTGCTTTGCGGTAAAAAGTATGAAACTGATTATTTTTAATAAATATTCTTATAAAACTTGGCTTTGAGATGTAAAAATAGTTTAACTTGCGAGTTTCAACTGTTAAATTTAATACATAGTCGTGGTAAATAAAAAATAACTTTCACCTTAAATTTACAATAATATGTAAAATAAACAACGTTTATTTAAGGATTTAGATAGCGCATAATTACTACACCAAAATTCTAACTAAAAACCAACTTATTAATTCTATATAGGTACACAAAACCCCCACGTCTAGGGGTCGACGCAGCTTAACCAACAGAAAGCAAACGTCCATTCCGATACAATATTTAGCAGCTTAGTGTGCAAGACCCTTTTGTAATCTACGCGTTTCAATAATGCAACGTAATAGCGCTCCTTGCGTCCAATCTACGTAGAAATTTAAGGGAAGGCGGAGGTGAGAATAGTATTACAGTCGTAATTTAAAATTATTCCTGAGATATTAGAGTGTAACGCGATGTGAAAATGTTTATTTATATTGCAATTTCTTTTGTGATGACCGAAACCGTCATGGCGTAGTGGGATTTTTATCGTAAACGTACGGTAACTTGATGATAGTTATTGGTTCGATCTTCACGGGGACAATGATTACATTAATATATTTTTAACATCATTTCGCTCGCTCTGGTAGACACGATGCGGCGTTAAGTCCCGACACTGAGATATCTGGAAGTTTCGGCGGGAATTAAAAATTAATGAAACTTATATAAAGTTTTGAGGATCAATACCTATATATGTATGCATAAAATAAGTTAAATGAAATTGTTTTGAATATTTGACACTAGCATACTAACAGTAGCGACCCAACCACAAAACGCTACAAACATACATATATTCACTAAACTATAAACACGTAAAAAGAAGAAAAAAAAAACGAAAAGTCACTCAATTCTCCTTCATTAACTATAACAAAAGCACTTTTAAACAGCTTAATTAAAACACGCGGCACCCGGCGGCAAAGAGGAGACATTATTTCATTTAACTCTAGGTACGTTACACGGATCGAGTACAGATGTCGACCGTTCGTATTGCAAGAATTAAGTTTTTAATTAAGGTAATTTTCAAAATAAGAAACTAACTAACTAAAAATTGTTTAAAATAGCTTTTATCGACGACTTTTCCCCCGTGGTCAAATAAAAATAATTAAGAGTCGACGTATGTCACATGACACATTCTAACTGATCTAGGTACTTCAAACCGTAGTTAGAGTAGGTAACGTGAAATGATTAACGTGAAGTAATATTAAAGCCTATGACTATTCGACACAATTTGTTTTTCAAAACGAACCACTAGTTTCTGAGATTAGCGACTTAAACAAACAAATACTTCAGCTTTATAATAAAAATTAAGTAAATAAATTTATGTTTTCTATTCTAGACGCAATATCAGTGACCAGCTAGTAAACAGAAATCAATGCTACACTTTTTCTAGAGATATCGTGGAAATACCTAGCTGTTAAAGTTGTGGTAACGATTAGTTTAATTAACCCTGGGGATAAATTAGAACTAATAACCACTGCGGCCGTAGATGAATTAAATCAGCTGTACGCTGTATCCCGCACACAGCAGTGTAGGCAGAGAGAACCTAGTGTTAAGACACTCCGTTCCCCACTTTCCGCCGAGTTCTGGAGGCATTGCGCGATCAGTGGCGGAACTCAATGCCGCGCTTTGCCTCGACACCAGAGCGAAGAAATGAAAATATAAATTTAAATAAATATTTTTTCTCCTCGAGTGGGGATCGAACCTACAACGAGTGGATTTAAAACACTTTGTGCACCTGCGCCACGATTGGCCTGAATGCTATAAAAAATAAACGTAAATAAATATGAATTACATTTTTTTAACGTTACCCGTATGCCGTATATTCCCAATATTCAACAAATGAATCGTCCCTCGGGGGTGACTTGCCATGCGAGCTATTGGCAAACAAGAACAAATCGCGTTTCTCGAAAAAAATAATGCTGGAAATTACATTAGGGTTTTCTTTTATATTCTAAAACTTTTTCAAATATGAAGACAGTCCGTTCTTCAGTTTCCGCCCGAACTAGAAACTTAATAATGTTTTTTTTCGCTATTCATAGCGTTCATTTCAGATTTTTACTATATGTATATTATATACATATTTTTATATATACTTATAATAAAATCATAACTGATCGCTGTCTGTACAAGGAAAGTAAATGAGAAATCTAATATGAATGATATTTATTAATGTAATAGAACCCAAAACAATGATTTTTAAACTTTTTGCCTGCTTATCTATTGGTGTGCGTTTGTACACTAATCTCAGAAACTGTTAACTCATTTAAATGCAGTTTTCATTATTGTATTTTGGCAAGCTTCGCTTAACATTTAGTGTTTGTTTTATTTCAATCTCTTTGAAAATAAAAAAGTTAAATGAATTTTAAGATACTTAAGTTATTACATTTCACTACATTATTTTTATTTATTGTGTTAAGACTAGGTTACAATGTATTTATGAAGAAGAAGATATTATCTTTAAAGTGATCATGATATTAGAACATGTATGTAATTCAGTTTAATAAATAGGCCTTATACAGGCCATAGACCAGTCGTGGCGACTGGTTGTGGGTTCGATCCACACTTGAAGAAATGAAATATTTATGTACATTTATATTTTCATTTCTTCGCTCTGGTGTCGAGGCAAAAGCGCGGCGTTGGTTCCCTCTGCTTACCCTGCTGTGTGCGGGATAAAGCGTGAAGCTGATTTTTTTATTTTATTAATAAATAAACAAAAGTGAAGTTCAAGCGGGCTAATATATATTTTACTCGCTCTGGTAAGACTAAGAGCAGCGTTGAGTTCCACCACTCAACATATCAAGTGTCAGTACTTTTTGTCTATCCTACTATATTAGAGGTAAAGCCTAAAGCTGAAAAAAATTAAGTTACTAAAACATATCCTCAAATAAATTGTAGTATTAAATTAAAACTTTACTTGTTGATGTAAATTAAAACCATAAATTAAGTGGTTAACTTTGGTCTAGAAGCTTTTATCGCCTTATATCTGTTATTAACATCATTTTCGCTAATAAACCGGTTTTATAATAGTGAGAAGATTTACTACAGCTACATTAAAGTTTGTAGAGTAATTAAAGTTTACTGTATGCTTTAGCTACATTTCATACCTTTTTTTATCTTCACGCTGTATCCCGCACATAGCAGGATAGGCAAAGGGGTAGTGTTAAGATACTCCGTTCTCCATTTTCCGCCGAATTATTGAGGCATTGTGTGTTGAGTAATAGTACCGGCGCGTAATAAGTGAATAGTACCGCTTATTATCTAAAGAAAACCACGTTGGCTGGGAGGTTTTTTTCCGCTTTTTTAGTATTCGGCAACAGAAATACATCATCTGTGAAAATTTCAATTGTCTAACTATTACGTTCATCAGATAAAGCCCGGTGAGAGACGAACAGACGGACAACAACATCTTAGTAATAGCGTCCCGTTTTCCCCTTTGGGTACGGAACTCGAAAAAGACAAAAATATTAGAACTTAAAGGCATCAATACACAATATATTCAAACTCAATGAGCACAAAACTACTAACAAAATAGGTAAACAAAACGAAAATAAACCAACTAAAAAATATAAGAGCCAGTCAGTACCTATTGTCCAAATACTGGAAAGGTAATAAATCAATTCGCATTTGTGAAATATTCATTGAACCGTCGCTGCGTTTACTTTTGAGTGATATATGGCGAGTAGAAACTAAAAAATGTATTATTGTTAGTTGTAACGTTATATTGACATAGAATATATTAAGTAGTACAGTGATACGCGATCTTTGTGAGTTCGATTTTCGCTCTTGGAAATATATTATATAAGTGAAATTGCAATATGTTATATTCTACTAACGTTTACATGTGGCTTCGCTTGCATGCTCAAATAGAAATGACTGAGAGATGATTTACTATAAGTTTAATTTAATATAAGTTTTTTCGATAAATCGACTATCCACCACCACAAAAGGATTTTTCAATTCGAACCGTTACTTTTTTAGATTAGAATGTTCATTCAAACAAAGTCTTCAGCTTTACAGCATTAGTATAGATACTCGATCGTAACCCTATATCCTGGCCAGAAATGGCTTCGTGGTAAATACTTATATTATATTCTTCGACTTTAGTGAGCAAGTGTCTGTAAAGGTGTGTGATCTCCGCTCGGAAGAATGAATAATATCGTCGGCTTAGAGTGTAAGCCTGCAACTTCCGTTTATATGCAATTAGAAAAAGCAAAAAAAAAACAAAACTTTGTTTTATTTTATATAGTAGAGAATATACACACTAGATTCCCTCTGCCTACCCTATCTGCGAGATACAGCGTGAAGCTAGGAGTACAAATCAAATATTGAAATTCTAAAAATCTTTGATAATATAAAATATTAAATAATTTATGTCCCCGACTGGAGATCGATCCCACAACCGTCACGTTGACAGTCACACTTGTGAGCCATCAAGCAATGACGGCCTTACATTTTTAAAAATTTAAAATATCCTATTCTCATTTATATTATATTTAACATAAGAAAATCCAGATTAAAACAATAATCGCTGTGTCCATTCACTCAATCAGTCAAACTTCAAAACAAACAGTTTAAATCACTTTCAATTTAGAATAAAAAAAGAAGTCCATATGGCATCCATCTCTACAAAATATTTTAGCGCTATTTATAAAAAAAATAACTTATTCGATTCACTTGAAAATTATTCCTGTATATTCGCTAGCTTTCCGCGAATGTCTGACAGCAAAATCCCGACACGAATAAATAGCTCTTATCATTATAGCAATAAAGACGAAAATTCAAATGAATGTTATTATCAAAATAACCAACGATAAGAAACATATGTTTCGCAGTAATGATTTAGAAGTACAGAATGCATTAGTGACATATTATGACACGGTCGCAACACGTGTCCCGTAGTGAGTGCTTTAGAACTTTGTCACAATGAACGGTGTTGTTTTTACAATTTGTCAAAGTGTACCGAATGCCGACATCGTTTGCGAGAGTGAACGTGAAAATAAATTATGAATGTGAATGATTCACACATTTCTAAGTAAAATAATATTTTTTATGAAGATTAATGTAGGTCATTAATAAATTAGGTGTAATATATTGTTTATAGTACAAAAAAAAACATAAGAAAAAAAATGTTAGAAAAAAAAAGATAAACAGCGACTTCTTTCTATACGTCATCTCTTCCAGTCAACAAGTGAGGGTGGATGAGTGACAAGCAGCGGGTAAGAACATAACACTACAGTGCTATGTTCTTACCCGCTGGGATACAATCCCGCTCATAGCATGGTAGGCCTCGAGTGGGAATCGAATCAACAACCTGTCCAACTACGGTGGCCTCAAAGAAATAATATAATTAATAAGTTAAATATCAAGAACATTATTAAACACATATTGGTCACGGAAAATATTCTATATTAATGTCAATTTACTAAATGAATAAATCGTGTTTAATGACATGCATTAGAAATATCAAAGGGATATATTTCAATAATACAATAAGTGTTTATGTAAATGATATACCTACTAATAGTGATACTGTCAAAGCAAATCTTACCGACATTGTCCCACAACGTTATGTAAATAATATATATTAACATTTTTTCATTTTCCATCATATAAACTGGGTAGGCAGAAAGAACATAGTGTCAAGACACTCCGTTCCCCGCCAAATTTTCGAGATATATGTATTGGGTGGCAGGGCTCAACGCCGCGCATTATCTTTACAACAACTTTAATTCAAAATAATTTGAAAGTTTCATATCTTCAAAAAGGCATTGAACCTACATGCTATGCATTAATAATCACACGTTGTCCCGCTGCGCTACTATGATTCACAAAACATATGCATAGAGTAAATTGAATTTCTATAAGTAGAGCGTTTACGAGGGAAGCTACGGGTAGTAAAGTGTTTTCTTGTCCCGGGGATTACCACCGGGTACCGGAATCACTTTGGATGGAAAATTGGATGGCATACGATATGCATGACTTTCGAATTTTCATTTATACCGTTTAAAACTACAGCAAGGTTGGTGATTTTATCTATTTTTACAGAAAAAGCTTAAAAATATAAAGCGTCGTGGCACATCGTCGGTTCGAAAATTGGGCGGAAGGTGAGCTAGTATGATAACACTAAGTTGCCTTCTACTTATCCTCCTATATACAATGTAAAACTAAAAAACAGCCAACAATATTTTACAATAAATCATCATTGATACATTAATAACACAACCAATAATCATAAAAAAAACAAGTAAAATAAAAGAAAAATATCAATTTCACTATGTAACGAACGTAATCTATAAGTACAAACATATATTTAAGTGTGCCTTTTAGAGTTCTTTGTTTTCTGAGCCGGGGATTACCCGTGACAATCTCGAGAGCGGGCGGACTTGCCGTGTTAGTATTAGAAATAACTTGAAGGAAACAGTAAAAAAATACAAAGTAAACCCAGAAAGTAGGGAACAGTTCTAATAAAATGTATAAATAATGTTTGTATTATTTATTTGGTCGAGTTTTTTTTTACATTGTGTAAATTAGCACTGATAGTGCTATTTTGGGGAGCTGTTGGCATTTGGGTAAAGGCGATGCTTGTAAATTCAAATTTCTTTCAGGCACAAAATTAATATATTAATATTAGATTTCACCTTAAGACGGGGTGACTTAACAAGCAATCTGCTTACATCGATACCGCAAGACAGCTAGTGGCGAACTATTGGGGAGTAGAGACTGCAAGGACATGAGATCTCTGGAGGGGAATTGTAATCTATTCCCCGTCTCCAATTTGCCTTTCTTGGCCGTCAGAGTGATAGGCAAGAGCTATATGCTCGTAAATGCATCTGCGTAATTGCGGGGAAGCCTGCTTCTTGTGGTGGTGAAACCGGTGCACACATCTTCACATCCTTAACCCACCACGCTCGAGGCATTACGCCACCATGTGGGTGCCTATCTAATGGGAGAAGAGTCACCCTCGTCTCTTTCAATAGTCAGTAGCCAGTCCATCTATATTCCTTTTCATAGTTGTAGTTTAGATTTCTACATTTTCTATAGTTCCTATGCATTAAACGGCGGACATCTCTGGGCAAATTACCTGTGTTTATTTAAAGATAGATCCCGGCTGATATGTCATAGACTATAGTAAATTGTTTTTATATTCTCTAAAGGATCTCTACACGCTGGACCTGTGCCCTCCAAAAGATGCTACCTAAGCCTTTCAAAAGATCAGGTCCATTTAAACTAGAAATCCTAGGAATCTTGAGGAGGATTCCTCCGGAAAAGAAAATAATGAAAACAAAAATAAAAACGCAGGAAAAGGTGCTTATTAATAAATTGCTAGAATACAAAATGAATTCAATTACTATAATTTAAATTGCCGCCTGGTCAATTTGTTGAGTGGCAACATCGTGTCCGGCTGTTGGTCGTCCGTGTTCATTTAAAGTACTTCAAATTAAAATGACATTATTATATTATAACAGTAATTAAAATTTTGGTTTAATTGTTTAAATAATGAGTTTACATTATTTTGTATGCAATTCGAATATGGAGGAGTATATAAATAATTATTGATTATTATCATGGACCTCCTCATGGTGCAAGTAGTTTTAGATTATTTATACATATATTATGTAAAAAATTAATAGCTTAAGTAGCTTCAAGACGTATCCATATACAAAAGGTTTGGCATAGAGAATCTAGTGTTAATACAATTCATTCCCCAGCACCAGAGTGAGAAAATGAAAATAATTCATTACCCCCGAGTGGAAACCCACCTACAACTTTCTTGTTTACAGTCAGACGCTGTGTTGCTGCGCCACGATGGCCTCATATTTATTTACGAGTAGTTATAACCTAAAATGTCTTAATGGATCTCCAACTGTCCTATCCCCTATTTCCATATCTATTTTACTTAATTATAAAGTTCCACTCTGTTAAACCTAAGAAAGGGAAAAAAATCCTAAAAACGTATTTAACATCCCGCGTAATATTTAAACCAGTATACCTAACTCAATAAATCTATCGCGCAGGCAATAAATTAATAAAACAAATAAATATGCAAAACCTCCACAAAACTCAACAAAGAGACGACAAAGCTAACAATTGAATGATTTGCAACAGATTGAGCCAAATCCCTATAAAATCCAATTTGATAGAAAAAACAAGCACTCGTAAAGCTACCGCCA
The DNA here is from genome assembly GCA_013421005.1 of Heliconius erato x Heliconius himera. NCBI lineage: Eukaryota > Metazoa > Arthropoda > Insecta > Lepidoptera > Nymphalidae > Heliconius > Heliconius erato x Heliconius himera. The sequence goes on from JAATLQ010038311.1 coordinate 58,606, forward strand.
GCTACAATATAAATAACAAAAATGTAAAAAAAATCTCGAGCTACAAAGTAAAAAGACAAAAAAGAAAAATCTATAAAAGCTTAATAAAGTTAGTTAGTTAGAATTTCAATACACGAACTTCCGCAATAGTGTGTCATACGCATCCGCTTAGCGTTAACAGTTTGTAATGTGGGTTGTATACTTGACCGCAATAAGTATTGGAATAGGGAGAATGTTATCAACAACTTTATAACATATTGTAGAAAGTGATGATTGTAAATGCAGTAGTGGTAGCATGTAAGCCGTAAAGGCTATAGATACGGATTCAAATCTAGAAAGATTTAAATGTTTGAATGAAATTTTAATATATTTACATTTTTTACGCATTTATTCATGTATTATATACATAAAAAGAGTTTTTTTTCTCGAGTGGGGGTCGAATACACAACCGGCCCGAATCCAACAATCCCGCCACTGAACACGCAGTCTCGAGATTTCGGCACAGAATGTGGATAGGCGTGCCTTAACATTAGATTCTCCTTCCTACCTTTACATATGTGGGGGACGTGAAACTAAAAAAATATAAAAATATGAAGAAGATCTAGGCTATTAACTATTTTTATGTGAAAAATCATAAGAACACTTATATAATAGTATGGTAACTGTTACTGGTATTAAAACATTCCATTTCCAATTTTTTTAGACATTAGATATTGAACGGCGTAACTCAATTACGTGTTTTTAAGTGTCAGAATTTATTTAAAACAAGTATTTTTTTGGAATGGTTGATAGTCCGCTACATATGAAGCCATGCGACACACATGTAGATGATGTAACAGCATATGGCGCAATAAAAATCTAATGACAGACACTAAAAATTCACACATGAATGAAAGCCAAATGGAAAGTAACATTTTCAACGCAAAAATATCCTAAAATAAATAAATCAAACAACTAAATAGTGGTAACTGTTACTGGTATTAAAACATTCCATTTCCAATTTTTCTTCAGCTTCACAATGTATCCCGCACACAGCAGGGTAGGCAGACGGAACTTAGTGTTAACACACTCCGTTCCCCACTCTCTGCCGAATTCTGGAGGCATTACGTGTTGAGTGGCACGCCACAACGCCGCGCTTAACTTCGACACCAGAGCGAAGAAATGGTAATATAAATTTAAGTAAATATTTCATCTCCTCGAGTGGGGATCGAACTCACAATCAGTCGGTTTTACATTCACACCTCGTGCCGCTGCGCCACGACTGGCCTCATATCCTAAAATCATTAAAATAAATTTGTTTGTCCTCTTTATTAAAAACAAATTGCTAAAATCGAGCACTAATAAGAGGATGAGTGTGGCTTTAAATATGACCATAGGAATGTATATGTGGTTACATGATCTAAATATAAAAAAAACATCGAGACTTAGTGGGATAGCGTTTGATTGTAAACTCGATAGTTGTGGGTTCGATCCCTTTAGGGAAAGTTACACATTTGTATCTCATTGGAATTGCAGTGTTAACTTCCGATATTTAATACGCAATGACTCGAAAACCGGCCGAAAGTGCAGGACGAAGTATCTTAACAATATGCTGCTATACGTGTCTTTTTATTCTTTAATTATTATCGAAATCATTATTTTGGTAACAATCTAACAAAATTGAAATTAAGAGATGATCCATAAATTCTTTTTGCCATTTTAAATAAATTAGCGTATTCAAACCATATTGTTGCTATCGCGGCCTAGTTCCGATGTTTCTGACTAAATATAAAAAGTGTGGGTTCGATTCTCAGTTGGGAATTTGTTACCATAAAAATATTGTTTGTGCGCTATAGTGAATCAAAAAATATTCTTATATTACGATAAATGCAAAAAACAAAATACAAAATAAAAAAGATTAAAAAAAAGCAGACGCAAGCTAAGAGTAAGCTTAATTATTCCAAAGAAATCATTAAAAGAAATCTCTTCTTAGAGACGAAGAAAAAAAAACAACAAAATATATCTACCAAACGCATATATTTATATAAATCATCACTTAGTTGACGTATAAAAGTCACACGTTGAAACGTCTATCATTCAGCGGTGAAATGTTAATATTAGAACAGAAGGAAATGAAAATTCTATGACAAAAACAACTTATTTAGACAATTTGCGACTCTATTCCGCTAAGATTAAGATATATTTTATATGAAGATAAAATTTATGGCTGCTATTTGTATGAAAATGATTCATAGATTCTTTGGTCATCTAAAAACTATGGAGTAGACAACGATAGACAATAATATATATTTGCCAATGTCCGACTGGATGGATGCCAGGCGTGACTAATTTATATGTGGTTTCGTTTAGAGGAAATTGTGCATTATTGTGTGAAATTAATTGTTAGTAATGTACGAAAAAATATATCAAAATAAACTTTTGTATTTGATTAACGTGCAAGATGTAATCGTTGATTTTCTCAGCAAAAGTCATAACACTGTAACCGCGAGAGTATTATGTTCGATTCCCACACAATATTGTATTGTTTTTGTATTCAATTCTTAATTCGTTCAGAATTTTCAATAATATTTTATATATGAGCTTCACGCTTTTTCCCGCATAGGAAGGTAGCCAGAGGTAACCCAGTGTTAAAATACTCTATTCCACAACTTTCCAAACATTTGTGTTTGAGTGGCGGGACACAACGCCGCGCTATGTCTACCAGTCACCAGAGCAAGTTAATAATTTAAATATATTTTTTTCCCCGAGTATAGATTAAAACCACAGCCATCGTCATCAAAGTCAAATGCTTTCCCAATGAACCATCATAAATAAAACAATATAATTTAAACAACATTTCACATACAATTAATATGAAAAAATATCACAAAACAAAATATAAAGCATAAACGCCATTACTCCTACAATATGAGAGCGCCACCTGCGAAACCATTTGTACCATCAATCCTCCATATCAGATAGCGTTCACACCTCAGGTCATTAATTCATCTCGGTTAGAGTTAACGAGACTGCCAGTTAATTGCTTTGAAGCCGTAATTTCGTTTCACTTAATAAAATTCTTAATAAAGATTTTTTTGGTATATTTATTTATATTTTGTGTATTGTCGCTTTAATAGATTAATATTACATGAATAATATTATGGTCGACGAGTCGCAGTGTCTATAATTTCGATAGTTGTAAGTAAATCTCTACAAAAGGGAAATTAATTTCCTCACTCTGATAGACAAGGCGCGGAGTTGAATTCCGTCACTTAACTTGCAATTACACGAAAATTGAGAGTGAGAATTAATGTCTTAAATTGAGAGAGTTGCGTCTTAACACTAGGTTTCCATTTTAAAGTATTGAGTTTAAATACAATTCTTTTATTAAAATAGTCACACACCACTCGGTCGCAAACAAAATAATATATTACAGATTCTCAATCCTCCATATCAGATAGCGTTCACACCTCAGGTCATTAATTCATTTCAGTTAAAGTTAACAAGACGGTTAGTTAATAGCTTTTAAATCGTAGTTTCGCTTGGGGAAAAGAGGAATCAGATTTTATATACTAAATAGTTTTTCTTTTAAATGTTAGTTTAATTAGTATTGAATATAACATTTTTTTTAGGTCTACGATGTATCCAGCAAATAGCAGGGTAAGCAAAAAAGGGAAGGGTAGAGGTCGTTCTATTTACATTATTTGGTTTTATTTGAACGAATATTTTAAGATAATGATAAAAGAACTTATTAAATAATACTTCATTAATAAACTAGCTTCTATCTATGGCTTTGCCCTCATGGGCCACTAGAAATAATGGCATTACGATGTATGTACCTATGATATATTTTATGACACGTCCAATGGGTTACAATCTCTTCAGTTTCATAATATTTTCATAGATTCAATCATCCTCATTCACATCAAGCAACAAAAGGAAATATTAGTTACAGAGAAAATTCCACTGTTTCTAGAACCTTTCACATTCAGGTGCAAGCTCATCTTGTTACAATAACCGGGTTAAAGCTGTATAATCGTCGAGACAGGTCTTAGATGGGATTCCTTACAACGAGTGCGAGTAGGGTTTCTCTCAAGGTGGCTTTACTTGAAACGTTTTGTGGAAATGATAACTTTGTTGTTATGGTTAAGATTGTGGTGAAATTATGGATGAAGGGTTACGGGATCAAATTTCGTATGGGGTTTATAGTACATTCTAACAACCCGCCCGCGTCTCCACCCGCTTTAACTACACAATTATTTATTTAACAAACTGAATTCTGCTTATGTACTTATATATAAATGCACCATACTTTTAATGTCTTCTAACATAAATAACGGAATCTCTCTAGCTTCCATGTTTTAAAAATATTTTTTATTGCTACTGCGCTTCCGTTAGCCATGTAACCTTCTTCCGTACATGGTACACTCTACCCAAGACAATATTAAACGCACTAATCTTGAAAACTATTAGTTTGAAATGTTTTTTTTTTGTATTGGATAGTTTATTTATCGAGGAAGGCTATAAGCTATAGCCTATATATAGCCTTTCTCGATAAATAAATTATAACTAGTAATATAACTAATATATATTACATCACATTTATCTTTTCGGAGTAACCACAGTGGGTTACCCTGCACCCAGAATTACTTCGGGACCTTGAGTATGTCATGTGTTATACACAACTTCTAATTGTTCTTATTTAACCAAAAACGAAAAGCCGCTGGTAAGAGCTAGTGATATATATGTATATGTATATTATATAATCCTAGAGGCCCAAACGCCAAAACTTATTGATATTTTTTAACTGAACTCTTTACAATTCAATAATAATAAAATATCTTGTATTCTAACATAAAGTTTAGCCTGTGTTATTCTGACATATAAGCTATTGTAAAATTACATCTAATTTTTTTCAGTACATTTGGCGTGAAAGTGGACCAACATCCATCTTCAAAAACTTTCACATTTTTTAATACAAGAAGGAAGAACAAATAACATAATAGACACACTTAACAAGCACTTGTGTCTGTCTCAAGAATATAATAACGCCTTTTAAGTGAATGAAATGCACTCCACATATTTCTTTTACACATTTAAGTATGCAGTTAAAGAGAGGTATTTCCGCAATTTACTCGAGAACTCTTTTATAGGAAACACCTACCTCGGAGAAACATCTGAGTGAAATTCGAAAAAGGTAAAATAATAAATATGTTATATCTAGCGAGTGTAGGTAGGTTTTATGATATAACATAAGAAAAAAAATTCTATTTTATATATAAACTACAAATTGTATAACTACTGAAATATTTAACATAAAACAACCATGACTTTTCATTAAAGTCTCATTGACACCAAAATTTATATGTTTCCATAAAGTAATTTTTTTTACTCTTTAATTATTCTTAAATTTTTTCGTCTTTTTTATAGCATCAGCAAATCACGTGATCGTGGGTGTATAACAAAACAATTACCCATTCTAAGCCTGAATGCCTTATAAACAAAAAAGTATAACATATTTGAGTACATTAATACGCGATTATCGTGGCGCAGCAGGCTATATAAATTATTTTTTCGCTCGGGTAAGAAAATACGCGGCGTTGAGTTCCGCCATCATTAAATGTGTCTCGGTGTACCGAATTCGAAAATCGCAGCACGGAATGTGGTATATCTCATAACAAAAAACCTTATATCAAGGAACAGATCTATAAGCCGCCAGATATATAAAGTGTACCATTCTATTTCCCGTTTTAATGTTGAACTTTAGTCTGTAAGTTTATCCTAACCCTAAGAGCTCAGAGGAGTTGCCGCGATCGGATCAAGTGTAGTCGAATAAAGTTCGACATACACGGTGACTTTAAAATGGCGTATTTACATTAAGAGTAAATAAATATATTTTTAAAGTTACTTCTTCTTAAAAGTATTATTTTGTCATTGTGTGTGTCCGACTTTACACGCAATTGTTATGGAATCAATCCTTCAATCGTTTAGTTGTAAACATTTAAATTTCATCGATTACGTCCATCGCCATCACATAGGATGGAAAGTAGAAAATAAACAAAATTAATTTACAATAAATGCGGAAAAATTATATAAAATAAAATTAGTAATAAAATCCATATCGTATCATAGTATACAATGCAATAAGAAACATTTATTTAAATCCAAAACTCCATTCACTGTATTAAAACAGAGCACACAAACACTACAAACAATCAAATCGATACTCAAACAAATCGATTTCCATAAATCTGCTTTCGGAATCGACATCGACACAATCGCACTGGAACGCGCCATGGATGGGACGCTTTAAGCCTTAATCCGCAGAATCTGTGACCGGGAGTGATTTTACACCTTGGAATTTTGATAAAAATTCATTGTGTTTTAGTATAGAGTTTTTAAAAATAGAACTATTGGAAATGAGAGGTTTAAAATGATATTATATACATACATATTAAGGTCTTATAAAAACATATTTTTGAATATTTAAGAAATAAAGCATATTATTACTTCAAATTTATTAATTTTTTAGTAATTTGAAATATTTTTAACTATTTTTTTAAGAAATAATAATAAAAACATTTAATTATTAATAATTTCTAATATTAGGGGAACGGAATGACGTGCTACTAGATCCCATTTTACTAACCCAATTGCAAGATGTACAGCATTGACTGTAAGCGCGAAGTTTCGATTGCCATTGGGAATGATTTACTTACATTTTCTCGCTATAGTAACAAGTCGAACGCGGCGTTCAACTTCGCCACTTAACATGCAATGTTTCAACACCAAGTTCCCTCTCTTATGCTATATGGGAGATACACCACAAATCTACAAAAAAAGCTTAATTAACTACTTAGACTTCTATTATTATAACAAATTAACAAATGAACATAACACCAAAACAAAGTCAGCAAACTTTTTCGTTCGCAACTAATCCCACAAAGATTTTAATGGATGGGACCGGCTCCGGGATAATCTATGAGGGATTGTTCATTAGAGTGACATTTTTACTTAGACCCGTTAAAACCACTGTGTAACAACACTAGCACAATATAGGGAGAATTGGAAAGTAAAAAAAAAGATAACTCACAACAGTGTTGTGACACTTTCTGTCAATAAGACTTAAATACTCATGTCTATAGAATAAATATACAAAATGACTTATAAATAATGACTTATAAATAGTCAATGTTGATCTGATTAATTAATTTCGCATAGAAATCTTAGTGCTCTAATACAATCCATTAGAGTACTAAGATTTCTATGCGAAGCCCAACCTACATGCAAATAACAAATTTCACATTTATAAGTCCAGTATGTAATTTAGTTACGTGTAGTCAGTGGTGGAAGAATTTTATATATATATAAAGCAGATGGGCGGCGAAGAACGAAGTGTCTGGACACCAGGCATACTATATATGCCTGTTACAGTATAAGCAATTACAAGAGTAAATAAATAAAAGTATACAGCGTCTTTTTAAGTACTGAATCATAAAACAAATATATTCACAAAAATAAAGAAGAGCCACCACGACTAACTAACAAGTATCTAATTTAAAACGAATTTACTTAGTTACGTTGAAACCGATTTAACGGGATCCCAGCGGTTGACCATAAGTGGTTTTAAAAGGTCCTCTAAATAATGAATCGTTCGGGATAAAATAACCGCGACTGCCTTCCAACCCCTGTGAATGTTTAAATTGTAATCGGTAAGGGTAGTTATTAAAATTTACGGCATATTACATGGGGTCTACTTCTCTTGTCTGTTGAAGTTGTTAAATTTATAGGTTTGTGGAATGTAGTACATGTTATTTATCCACCATGGATATGTAGTGTTAAAACACTCCATATTCTACTTTCCGCCTAAATTTCGAGATATTTCGTCTTGAGCGACGGAGCTCAAAGCCGCTTTTTGTATTCTTACCAAACAAAAAAAAAAACCATTCATCCCGATTGGAAATCGAACCAACGATGGATTATAGTTTTCAAATTTCCTCTTAATTAATAAAGACAACTAATGTTATTGGCATCGCTAAGTAATACCTTAATTTCTAAATCCTGTTGTATGATTAAAAAATAGTGATCAATCACTTCCACTGTCCACTGGGTATTTAACACCCAAGCTTTTAAATGTAGATATATTGCATCTGTGCGAGAGCTATTCCAGCTTTATGAGATTTTCTTAGCTTGTTATCTATTAGGTCAAAGGTTATTAAAATTGTTATTAAATTTTTTATTTTTGTTAAATACCATTTGATAGCTATTTAGTTACGGACATGATGTTAAACAAAAAAAAATCGCGATTAATCGCGTATATTATTTACTTACATACATTGTGCCTACCTGTGACCACAATCTACTGTAAAATGATCAATACCTAGAATTTCCAAAAATGTATAGATAAAACTAGCCAGTTAGAATATATTCTAGGTATAGCTATAGATATACCTATGCGATCAATTTACTTAAAATATGTAAAAACCGTGATAATGAAAGATTTGATTAACTATTTTCGAATTTGGTAAAAGGTAAAACGCAGCACTGAGTTCCACCACACAATGTAAAAAATGTCTCGAAAAATGGAGCGGAAAGTGGGGAACAAAGTGTCTTAACATTAAGCTTTCTCTGCCTTTCCTTCTATACGGGATATAACGTGGAGCTATTACTTTTAAATAAGAAATTGAAAATGGAACCATTTACGTTCTAACTACATCAATTTACCTCACTAAACAGGTCTAACGTCCATAATCACAGTACGTAATTCCTTCTCTCACATGGAAATTTAAAAGACGAGCTTATTTGTAATTTATACCTTCAGCGTGCTCGCAGACCGGCGGCTGGACTAAGGGTAATTACATACGGACGACATGACGACATTTGTTTAGTTAAATATTTTCCTGCTCTAAATAAGAAGACTTATAAATATTTTTTTATAAATAAAATGAAAACTGCGACGCACAATTTTGAACTAAAGGATAAATACACAAACAACATTTTAAAATGCAGACACGATTGCCTGAATTATGAATTGATAAACCACTGTCTTCAGTACTTATTTTCATCACGTTACCTCACTCAAATCACTCAAAAGTATAGAACGTAGTGACTTATCACTCACCCCTCTACTCCTATCTACCAATGTCTACATAAAATAAAAAAAAACACACACACAATACCTATCTTTATCTCAGTAAAGTCGGGTAGCCAGCTTATTTGTAATTTATCCACGGCGTTCAACATCCGGTAGCGAGATTAAGGTTGATTGCACGAGAACGGCTTTAACTTAACACTAGGTACCTACTGTGCGATATTAAAAAGCTTTGTACAATCTGTATGCAATTCTGCTTAAGCGTTCCGCCGTATTACGAATGTATGGAACAAAAACAAACACTTGTGTTTTATTTTATATTTTTTTGAGACTTCCTTTCGTAAATTAAATATGAAATATTACTCTTAATAAATGTTTAAGTTATAAGTTTACTTTTCTCTCCGCCAGATTTCGTCTTATTTTAAGAATTTACTATTATTTTAAGTATTACAATTAATTTTTGTTAGTTTGGAACTGGCTGATGGTATTTAATTTTAGCACGATAAATAGTATTTTTTTAAGGGGCAAAGGAGCTGAAGGTACATATGGTATCTGATAGTGGCATAGAGGAGGCAAATATAACTACTTACCGAGGTCCAGACAGTAAAGTTACCTTTGCCTACAGACGACTTCTTGATAATAGATAGCATCAATTACCTTTTAGTTATCATAATAAGCCAGCATACAAACAGTTGAAACATTATAATAAATTCTTAGATACCTAATTTCCTACTCGGGGGAATATCTTATTTTCATTTCCTCGCTCTGGTACTAAGACAAAGCACGTCGTTAAGGTCCGCCACTCAACGCATAATGCCCGTAAAATTAGGCGGAAAGTAGACAACGGAGTGTCTTAACAATAGGTTCGTTCTACCCGCTATATACAAGACATAGCGTGAAACCATTCTTAAACACACAAACACAAAAAAAGAAATACCTACAATTAATCAAACAATATAAAAAAAAAACACTTTTATTCTGTATAAAGCCTAAAATCCCTAGAAACGGCACTGGTCGTACATTTTTAACGACCGCTCTTCCAAATGCTGAACCCTTAAATAGAGGCAATAAATAAACGATAGCGAGAGCACAGATTGTAAATTACACGCCATTTGCGAAGTTCAAGTAACTATTTTAAAAATGAATATCTTTCTATATAAATGTTACTCCGTTTACGTAATGTACTGCCGACCTCATTTGTAGAAGTGTTACGGTAAAGAATGTTTATCTATAGAGTAAAAATATGCATAAATGCATATTATGAATCTTTTAAAAAAAAAAAACAAAAGATTTTAATTATTTCAATTTTAATTATTAGTCGGTGAGATCGATCTCCATTTGGCAGAATGGATTATTTTCATTTCCTCTTCTGGTTGAAGCGTGGTATTGAGTCCCACCACTCAATCTGGAATGTCGCGAATTCGGACACAAACTGAACATTTACTTCGCGCAGATACTAGACTATCTCTGCGTACTCTATTACATACATGTAGGTAGGTATACAGTGAAGATGATAAACATATAAATATTCTTAAAGCTTTAAACGATATATCAATAGCTTGAAATTGAGCAAAATTCGTTATTTAGAAACAGCGAGCATAAAAATAGTTGAATCTAAAATACTTTTTAGCCTCAAAATGTTTGACAGGTCCGAAATATTGATACAGAAATAACGGTAGCATTTTTCACAAAAATATATTGAAATATGCAAGCGATTAAAATATATGAAATACGCAAGTTATATTTTTCTGTTATACGTACTCAACATTTTAAGAAACTACTACTATTAAACCATAGACAAATGGAAACAATTAAGAGTTGTATCACATATGACACTTAACGTAATGTAATACAGCCCTTCAAAAATGGACTATATTCCCAGAAAGCTTTAAAAATAATACAAACTACTGGTTCAAATTAAAAAAAAGAACACTTTTTATATAAAATACTTCATTTATCGAGGAAAGATATATAGTCTACATACATTACATCAATTATCATACAAAAATTATTCTTAAAATGGAATTACATTTGACCTACTACCTATTTGATTTGATTTGAGAAACCTAGTTCAGTATAATTATAGACATTATATTTACGAAGTTGGAACTCTCAACCGCCGCCTATGAATTCAAAGCGTCCCGTCATTGTTACAGAACGTTTCAAACGAGACGGAAATACTTAAAGCTCCTTTTAACTTTTAATTCGACGGTATTTGCTACCGGAATAACGATTACCTGTACCGAGAATGCACAATGGTAGATATTATAAGTGAGTAATATATATTTTTTCTTCTGAATTCGAGATATTGCATAAAAAATTGCTACAAAATATCTTATTCTACTTTATATTATAAATGTGAAAGTTGGGAGGATGGTTGTTAGTTCCAATTTCACGCAAAACTGGAGAGACTAAGATGAAAATTTACAGTGATATAACAAATCTTTTTATCTATCTATTTATTTAAAGATTATTTATAATTTGTCTATAATATAACAATAATTTTAAGCGGGCGAAGCCGCTTTTACGTCGCTAGGTGTTATATATATAAATAAAAATGCGGGGGAGAAACATAATCATTTTTAAAAAGAGTACTAGGTCACTTTTCACTCACAACTAATGAATTTCCTTGTGTATTCCAGAACTAAATTTATACTTTACGTCTCGTTTACCACAAATTTCGGTCCACTTACCTGAAAATAAAAAAAACACATAAATTAAAAAAAAGAAAAATGAATTTCGTAAAAAATCGTCAGATTTTTTAATCAATATTTTTTTTAACAAGATAATATTTTTCCTTTATAACATAAACTCTGAAGACTGTTGTGACGCAGCAGCACATTGTCTAACTGTGTACTCGATTGTGGATTCGATTTTTTTTTTCTTCTTTGTGGATTGAATTGTATTCATTTTCTCACTCTGATAATGAGACAAAGTGGGGAAAGGAAATGTCTTAATAGGATTGGAGTATCTTAAGACTAGGTCTCCAGGTTCCCATTGCCTACACTCCTTTGTGCGTGATACAGCGTGAATCTAACAAAAAAAAGTAATAAAGAGAAAAAAATATTGAACACAAAAAAGTTTTTCAAATCGAAACTGGTTTACGATGAAGGAAGGTATACGATGATCTATTACATCAATACTTAAGTAGAACACTAGTATCGCTGAAACACAGTACGTACAATATATTATTCAACCCGCTATATCCGCTATGAAACGATACGAGTAGATATTTGTTCTTTGATTAACTATTTACGTGTAATTCAGAGGGTGCATCTGTTTTAGTACTGAAAAATATATGACAATCAGTATCAGTATGTCATACAATATTACCTAGTGGTATTTGATAAAGCATTATTATTTTTTTTTTTAGTTTTACGTTGTATTAGTTTTCTGCACATGGCAGGGAACCTGGGAACCTAGTGTTGAGATACTCTGTTCCCATTAAGACACTTCCGTTCCCCACATTCCATCAATTTCTCATTGCATTGCGTAATGAGTGGCAGAACTTTTTTATCGGTAATAAATACATTTTGCAGTCACGACGGTATTGTTTTTAAATGAACTTAGACAGACAGACTGCGACACCATGTCCTATTACATACTTACACATACAAATTAAGACTACTTTTAAAATAGATCTCCTCGTATCACAGACGGGGCACGCCTACAATGGGACACGTTATATTTTTAAATTTAATCAATCACTCGTCTCTCTTGTATAAATAGGTCCGTCTTCTGAACCCGGCAGCAAGAGGCCAAGCTATCGATACTTGGCTTCAAGACAAAGAATGCTTTTTTTTAATCGCATTTGAATTACTTACGCTATTGGACGCCCCCAAGTTACAGTAGCGAGCGATATTTATACTAAAAGCATAAAGTAAAAAAAAAAGCATAAAGTCAAAAAATTTAATTGTTAAAGCGTGCTAATCTCTGGAACTGACGCGAAAAAAAATATGTTCGTGCTGGATAGTAAACTTATCAAAGAAGGCTATGGGCTATACTACACCACCACTGTAACTGCAGTCACAGTTACAGTTAGAATATGTTTTGCCAATTCTTAGTTTTGTCCTGTTGACCGCGCGGGCGAAACCAAGTATAAATTCTATCTAGAAAACTATATACTAGCAATTTTTTTATTATTATCATTATTTAGCTTAAATATAAATGAAAATTGTGTATCGTAAGAAAATTTTGAATATCGTTACAAATCTTTTAGGTTTTATATATATTTTGTGTATTGATGATTTTGAAGTAATTTGTTAAATGGTAATAAAAAAATAACTACAAACGACTTAGGAAGTATGGGCTTACCATTATTAGTGACAGTTGTAGATTCGATTTCCGATTAGTGTATCGTTGGTACGAGTATCTACTTAAAAAAAAAATCTTTCCCTTTAATCTGATGCAATGTGACTGGACGGTATTGTGGCCGAATTAAAGATATGCAACTAGATCCCGCATATTATTACTACACGATATTACACTTGTACCACACAGGTCTGGTTTTCGTTGCCGCAAAAATAGCTACTTGGTCTAATTGTACTATATCTGATCGGTGATCGATACTCACACTGAGCTCTGAAGCTACGTATAAATAAAAAATATATATACTATTTTGTTCTTTTTAATTAGTATTAGTAGATTTGTGTTTATAATCTGTATTTATTCTTAAGCCGTGGTATTGGAGATGTTTCAAAAATTTGAAGGAAAGTGGCGAACGGGGTGTTTTAACACGAGTTTCCCTCTGCTTACCGATACTTCTCAGTTTGAATGCAATTGGATGTCATTGTGACAGATGGAGTGTATATAGTAAACTTTTATATAATTATATATTTAATATATATTTTATATAAAAATAACAAAATATAGTTTTAAAATCATGCAATATTTTACTACAATCAACTAAAAACTTATTGTTGCTTCTGTTAATATTAATCTCATCATGAGCATCACTGCACTTCACGAGTGTTCTTGCATTGCATATTAGGCAGAGGAATCAAGTAGGTAGTATTAAGACACTCCATTCCACTATTTTCTGACAAAACTATAATACATATAAAAAAATTAAAATTTAAATAATACGCATCAAAAATCACAATTCTTATATAAACTCAATAAGCTTTAAAGCATTAAGCTTTAAAAAAAAAAACAAAAAAGCTTTGCTGTAAAATTTATTTAAAAGATACGAAATGTCAAAATTCACGCCGCCATGAAACTTGAACAACAGCTATTATCTAATTGCTTAATTGGCAAACGGCCCACACACCCGATATCCGAGAGCACTGGCCAATATAGCAACATCCTGTATCGAAATATATTTGTACTGAAACTGATAATTTTTAAAAAATAATGGTTATTTTATTGGAAAAAAAAGATAACTACTACGAAACAAATAATATAAACAAATATGTTATTAAGATTAAAAAAGCTAGAGGACGTAGTGACGCAGCGGCACATCGTCAAACTGTAAACGCGACAGTTGTAAGTTCGATTTCCACTCGAGTCAATTAGTTTTATTGCCTTGCTGTGGTAGCAAAACAAATTATAACATTGAGTTCTGGCTCAACAGGCGACCTTTTTAAAATTAGGCGTAAGGAATGGAATGTAAGCGTCTTAACAGTAACTTCCCTCTGCTTACGCTGCTATAAACGGGATACAGCGTGAAACTAAAAAAAGTAATAAACAATTTAAAAAAAAAGAAATATAAAACATAGTGATTTGTAGCGATCAATTAGTTAGTGACAAGAGATTAGTGAATCTCTTTATCCACTCACTCATAGGTATAATTAAATTAATTATAAATGTCAACCAAAATTTCGTGGGCGGTACGAATACAAATAAATCACAATCAGGAATTTACGGTGTTCGATCTAATTTTGTATCATTGTTGATTAATACTTATAATTAATCTTGTTATTGGGGGCATTGTGACAAATATCTAAGGAATATTTTCTGAGACATAAAGGTTATAGGTTCGAGGTTCGTTTCGGGGCAAATATTTTTGTCTATAGTAAATTACACACTGTAAATATGTGTTTGTTTTGTTTTAGGTGAAGGCTGTACTTTAACTGAATCTCTTTTTTACATGTATTCTATAATTGTGTATAGTTATCTTTTTTTTACCGGTAAAATTTCCTCGTGTGTCTCCCATACAACGTGACATTGGCGAAATGAAATGTGCTTAACTGGCACGCTCGAAACGCCATAATTTAAGAAATCAATCAATAAATTACTGACCTTATTTTCAATCTCGTAATATACAAAATTAAAACATAAAATTATTTTTTATTAACCAATCCCCAAGTTGTTTTTGTTTACTAATAATAACAATCGTTTTTAATAATAAAAAATAGAAAACCTCCATTAAAACCAACGTACTTGTAACTAAATACGAGAGAAGCTTGAATATAAAATATATAAAAATAATAGAACAAAGCGAATCGAACGTGGAATGAATTGAAACAACAAACTTTATACCGGTACGGCATCTATTGAATGTCCAGTAACAGTACGCTAAGTCGTTCATATTAAAAGTGCACATTTTGAGTGAAAAACTTTTCCATACATTCCAAGCTGGAACTGAGGAGAGATAAAGATCAATGTACTATTTATAAAGCTGCTGTAATAATAGTTATCTTTCCATTGTATAAAGAAATTGAGTGTATGTGATTTTTAAGTAGCAATAATAAAAATTATATCATTATACTTCTAAGTAAGGTTTTCATTTTTGTTAAAGCGAGCAGGAGTGCAGGAAATTATTTACACATTAAAGAACTGGAAATATCTCTGGAACTATCTCTCACTTTGCCCGTAGGTGTACATACGGGCAAAGCGAGAGATAAAGTACCTACTAAGTCACTAAATACATAAAAGAAATATAAAAATTAAAAAAAAATCTAAATTACCAGGCACATTTTTGTATAGGCATTTTCTATTAATCAAACTGAACCTATAACCATAGAAATTATAAACTATTTTACTGCGCCACAACAGCGTATACTAATAGGTAATAAAAAGACAAGGTTTTTATAAACTCACTTATATTTTTAGCTACCGCCCACCTTGACCTGGCCACCTGTATTTCGTTTTATTGTATAAAACAATTTCATGAACATTTATTTTAACGACAACTACTGTAGCTTAAACATGAAACGACAAATTTTTAAAGTGAAATTCTTATTTAAAATATGGCAATTTTGCATTTTTTTTCTACTTTTAGGCATCGTGCGATGTAAATCAGAGAAAAAAAAATCTCGCACAGCTGGATAGATAGAGGGACCCCAATGTTCCTCAACTCAACGCCGTGCTTTGTCTTGTTACCAGATCAAAGAAGTGAATATAATAAAGTGAGAATCAAAGCCATAGCCATCGCACTTACATATAATACTTTCCAATTGTGCTTTGATGGCCTTAATATTCCAATTTTTAATTTTCTACATTATAGAGTATTTGTCTAAAATACATAAATTAATTGGATTTTAGCAATAAATATGTTGGTCCTGGGTTCGATCATCACTTGCTGAATGAATAGTTTTTTTAATTATGTTAATTTCCTCTGACAGACAAAGCTCTGCAATGACTTACATAAATCAACGCTAAATGTCTCGTAAAGTGGAGAACGGAGTGTTTTAACACTAGGTTCCCTACTTATCTTGCTTGACTTATAACTGTCGCTTAAAATTCAACAAATATAAAATAGGGCCACCAACGATATAGAAATACATAAAATGTAGATAGATATGTCCTCTTTTAAAACAAACGTTATAATAACATAGAATAGAATACAAAAATTAAAATCCCAGAATACGTGAAGCTATTGTGCCAAAAATAAAAATACTTTAGTCAAGTAATCACGAATGCGACGAAAAATTCATCGCATGTGAAAATTTCACACTCAGAAATTGTCGGACAAATCCCTGCACCGGATGGAAGGGAATCTCTTCGGGACGATGTATGAGAACATTTATGAGACGGGAATAGTGTGTGTGTTTTATGATGAGAATCTGTCATTTTAGCGGGATTTATTGTGTTTAGAAATATGTTTATTTTAAACAGATTTTTTTTTATTTAAATCTAATATTTTCTATCTATATACAATGTGTTATTAACTGACTCGTTCGGAACACCAGGACTAAATTCCAAGTATTATTATAACATTTAAACTGTCATAAGTTTAAATTTATGTCATAAGCCATATAATGCAGACATAAAATTGATCACAGAACGAATAGATTATTTACTATCACAAATCAATTCAAAGTTTAAGTTGTTTAATTTTTTTTATAATTATAATATTTTCAGTATCGTAAGATAGTGACATATTACATTAATTAAATTTAACACATCTAAGATATATTGCGTACAGAATGGTGATATTTAATATCGCACTTTGTCTTAACAATCGGAAGGTTTATCCATATCATAAATTGCTTGAAACCAAATCCTATACCATAATCTACAATGAGTCCAAACCTAGTGTTAAGACACTCCGTTCCCCACTTTCCGTTACAATTTTCTAAAAGAATATGAACCTAGAACTTTCAAACAATCATCACATCAACTGAACAACAAAGGTGATGTAAATAAAACTAAATTATGACGCTTTTAGATGACCGGATGTTATTATACGCGCGAAGTGGCCGCACGGTGTTTACATTTTGTGGAACATCTGTGTTTTACAACATTGTTACATTAATCTCGTGTATTTAGCGTGTCATGTTTGTATAAAAATCGTTCATAATCCATACTTTGAGATGGTTTCAATATTCAAAAATAATATTTGTATTAACCAGTAGTCGTACTAGCGCAGTAGGACAAGGGTTTGGTTTCGTTCCACACTCGGAAGAATGAATGTTTAATTTATTTTAACTTCTAGAAACTTAGGTAGTGAGTGGGGAACGGATTGTCTTAACATTAAGTTGCTTCTGGTTACTCTGTTATGTGCAAAAAGGCGTAAGACTGCAAAAAATATCTTAACGCATCTCTCGCATTACTAGCTTTTTATTTAACTTCCCAGTGTCCGATAAAGCTGAAATTTGGTTTACGTATTAGGATATCAAATGAAAGGGCTTCATTTGTGATAAATCAATATACAATTAAAAAAGCATTCTATAGAATGGCCGGCTAATACAACTTACCTTTTGTAAAAAAGTTTTTATTTAATAAGTATTTTATTAAAAAGTTTAATAACGCAGTATTTTCTTTACGGAAACATACTATGCGCATTACGGAGCGGCATTCGAATCCTTAATTATCAGCTTCAGTCCAGTAAAAAATATAAGAAAGTAAAGAAAATATGGTTTATTCATATTATTTTAATACGTATATTCAAACAACACACATTCTATGTTTAAGCAGCATTAGTGAATGTATGCAGCACACAAAATAACTCTAAAATGTAAATTACACATTACACATTCAAATTCGGGTTTAAAATGCACATCTTGAGATTAATTAACAGAACTACTTATTTTGCCGGGAGGTGTGTTGCTATTACGAAATACCAAATTTCAATTTTTATACATGTATATTTTGGGAAAAGCTGTAGCGCCACGATTTTTGAAATTGCGGGAAATGGAGAACGGAGTTTCTTAACAAAGTTAACACTAGGTTTCCTCTGCCTATCCTGTTGTATGCGGGATATTATTTTATTATACACGCATATCCCGAGGGAGGAAGAAAGAAATAAGTGCTAAGACTAAAAGTTACTTAGAAACTGTCTATGTCTGTTTGTCTGTCATCAATATTTTTTTACTCAAATTTACTGGACAAAGAATACCATAAAGATAGGTTATTCTGTTCGAAATGTATATAATTCTTCACAATCGCCTACCGCAGCTAATAAGTGAAACTTGATAAAATTGTTATTGATTTAATTTTAATAATAAAGTTAAAAATAATTTTATGTATATAAATTGAGTCCAGCGTGGTACAAGGACATTAGCGTGAGACTGTAAACTCGACAGGTTGTGGGTTCGATTGCCGCTCGAGAGAATCATTATTATATTTACAAAACATAATATATTCACAGCGCAAGCTTTCATTAAACTTAAAACCTAATTTCAAAAGCACAAGACGCTGTAAGACGTAGCGCGTCGCATTAACACCGACAGTGAACAATACGAGGCGAGGTTGCGGCGAGGGGCCGGCGTGCCACTGCTGGGTCGCGCCCGTACCCGGTGTCTTAGTGTATATAGTTTAGTGGTGTAAAGTATAGGCTTTTTAATTATAAAGTACAATAAAAAAAATAGTCTTTGATATAATTAGTTATTAAAAAAATATAATCAATTAATTGTAGGTCCTGCGTACTGGTACTGGACTAGGTGCTGTCAGGGAGCGTTAAGTACGGAGGCACATCATGCACTCCAAAAAACTACAATTCACCGATGTTAATAGAAAATATCTCACAGATTTAATCAGAGCTAGTAGTATTAAATCACACAAAAAAAATCATACATTACAGTACAATGAAACATATTTCCTAGCATTTAAACATAGTATTAAACAAACGACATTACCTAGAATATAATTTTAACAATTTACCATAAACACGCTATATTCTACAATCTAGACCGCTTCAGAGTCTTAGTTTCGTAACGTTAAAGCTAGGAATTTACCGTGGCACGTTGACGGCTGTCCAAACACTGCAGTACGTAAATCCGATCGTAGTATTATAGGGCTTATGGATTTTACAATATGACATACGTTTATACAGTATATGATCATAGACGAAGCGCGGCGTTGTGTTCCATTGCACACGCAATGTCTCGAAATTTGAGCGGTGTTAACCTTCACACTAGACATTACGGAACAAAACGAAAGATTTAAAAATCTTACTTAAACTTATATATTAAGAAAAATATACCTAGTTTATTATCGAGTTACAAGCATATATCCATTAAGCTGTTATTATTTTTCACTCAGTTATTATGCAGAATGAAATATTTTTTTTAAAAGAACGCGACTCTTCGATTTACATTAAAAAGCTCTTAATTTAAATTAACATAAATAACGATAATTTAATTTCCAACGAGAAACGTCATTACCATATATTTTTACAAAAGTAAAGTACAAAATTTTAACTAAAATTAAAAAATAAAAATTTTAACTAAAATTTAATTTTAAAAAGTAAGTTACCATACATTTTTACTTTTGTAAAGTAGTATGGAAACGTCGTTTTAATATTTGCTTATCCATTGTTATGCAAGCAGATTTGTTTTTGTTCTTATAAATAAATATATATTTTCTTTAAATCTATAGCCTATACCGTTTATCTAACCTAGAGAGGAGTGAAGTGGATAAAGGAGCGTTAACCAAGTGGCACTAGGTTGACACTCTGTTCTCCATACACCACCCAATTTTCAAGACACTACCTGTTACGAGTCGGAACTCAATACTGCGTTGGTGAACCTACATACTTGTGAAATAATCTAAGAAGTACATTTAGGCTTATTAGAGGTATTTAATATTTTTTATTGAATTTGTACAAGAAATAAGCTAAATACAATTACATATGTAAATCAAATTAACAAAAGTGGACTATTAACTAAATAAGGCTGTAACATTTATTTGTACACAAAGGTTTTTTTTTTATAGTTCAGCTTCACGCTGTATCCCGCACACAGCAGGGTAGACAGAGGGAATCTAGTATTAAGACACTCCGTTTCCCACTTACCGCCTAATTTTGAAGGCAATACGAAGGAACTCTACGCCGTGTTTTGCCTCGACACCATAGCGAAGAAATGTAAATATACATTTAAGTAAATATTTCATCTCCTCGAGTGGGGATCGAACCCACAACCAGTCGGTTTTACAGTCACACTTTGTGCCGCTGCGCCACGACCGGCCTATAAATATTAAGTATTTTATTTCCACGAGTAGGAATCGAACCCACAGCCTGTTTCGTTTACTGTCGCGCCTCAGGGCAACGACTGACCTCATGTATATAAAATTATTTATTACAACTATATAACTATAGTTATAGGTGCAGAAGCTAGTAATGGCACAATCGGGACTCAATCGACAGCGCCAGATTGATGACCGCTGATATCCTTCACCATTTAGACTTTATATTACTTAGATGTGTTATATAGATATTTATCTTTAAATAGTTCGTCTGTCTATTTGTTTTAATTAAACATCGCACAGTACAGTAAACATACATCTGACTCAGCTGTGGCGTACGGCAATAAGCGCGATGGGTGTTGCATTCGATTCTTGTTCATGTAAAAGAATTATTTTCATGTCCTTCTTCTGGTATCAATTAAGAGTTTTCTCTCTATCTCGAATATGCGCGTGAAATACAAAAGCATAGTGTCTTAACACTAGACTCGCGTTGTCTACCATGCTTTATACGGGCTACTAACAGATAGCATAGCAGATTGTTTTTCGTGTAAAGGGAAAGTACCAAATTTACAACCATTGTTATATTTATAGGCTGTATAAAATATTTTTATTAAGTATTTATAATATATTTTTATTGGGTATTTTATTAAGATATTTCACCTATTGAGGCCAGTCATGGCGCAGGGGCACAAAGTGTGATTGTAAAATCGACTGGTTGTGGGTTCGATCCCCAATCGAGGAGATGAAATATTTACTTACATTTATATTTTCATTTCTTCGCTCTGGTGTCGAGGATAAGCGCGGCGTTGAGTTACGCCACTCAACACGCAATGCCTCCAGAACTCGGCGGAAAGTGGTGAACGATGTGTCTTAATACTAGGTTCCCTCTGCCTAACCCTGCAGTCTGCTGATTAAAATTTGATTCACCTATTAGAATTACAGTTAAATTAAGGCAATTCCGTTGATATCACGGGAACATTACCTGTTGAGGAGGTGTAGAGGAGGTCAACGCCGCGCTTTGCATCGTCACAGAGCGAAGAAATAAAAATATTAAATATATAATTTCCTTGAGGGGAATCGAACCCATAACCTGTCGCACACTTATGACATGCGCCAGGACCGGCCTTAACGTTTGTATATAACTAAATAAATACATACTAACATAAACGTATAGAAACGGTCCATCGCTAAAGGTCCATTAGGTAAGGCACGTAAGCTCTAAGACCAAAGTAAGGCTTTACAGAATCTTGTAATGACGCAATCAGAGAACAGATCGAAGGCTTTTAGACTGATGGATTCTCTATCGGATCAGGTGACAGTTCAAACAGTTGGCCAAAACGTTCGTTGAAATTGATTGATTTATGAGTATAATTTGCTAAATAAATAAAAAGTTAATAGCAATATATTAAGTAATAAGACGAAACTCAATAAAACAGAAAAAAAAATCGAACCTGATATTTAAACGATGTTTAATTTCTTCGAATTTCCCATGTACCGTGGTACCGACTGAGAAACACTGGTATATACGATTTCATCTCGACATACATTTTTAATATTAATTCCAAAGCCAAACAACAAAAGTAAAGCAACCGAAGTTTAGCTGCAAGTCACAGGAAATGACATTTTAGTTAGGATTATGTTAAATAACTATCGCCCTTTTGTAAAGTTCACGAAGATATTTCCTTTTGACAAGATAACTGTCTGTAAGTAGTGTACTGTGTAAGTTAGAGAGCTTTTCATGGAAACATATAGAAAAAATTGTAAGCTATTTCTATGATCCATATTATACAAGGGTTATCATTAAATGGTAGAAGTCGAAGCCGCGCTTGATCTCCTTAACAGATCGTTAAAACGACAATAATTTATTCCATAAGTGGAAATCGACCGTACCGTCATGTTTACTAATCAAACTGTGCCGCTGTGCCATGACGGCCTTAACCATATTAGACACAGTTCAATATTTAATTTTCAAGACTCAGTTCTTCAATATTTAAACGCTGCTAAAAATTGGGATAGCTTCTAGATGAAAACTCCAGAATTAAGTTTCAAATTTAGGTCATTATTGCACTAATTTTAACTGAAATCATCTTTTTCATTACAAAGATTAACCAAAATATATTTTTTCCTGACATTTTTTCTCGGCTGATAACAACAGCACAAGAAAGTTATCATCAAACTATAACACAGAAGATAATAAATCTTCCGCAAGCCGCCGTCAACTGGCCGGTGATCGATTCATCTGGCGTAAAAGTTCGCAAGACTTCCAAGATTTAAGTGCATTTGATGCAATTTTGGAGATTGGTTTTTACCGTAATTTATTACACGTTTTAATGTTAGTGGGTCTGCATTGGACATGAGTTGGAGGAATATAAGAACATTTTATATTTAAAGAAATTAAATGTTTTTAAGTAATTTTTATATTAACTTTATGTACATAACACAATATAAAAAGACAGCAAAAAAATTATTTCAATAACGTTCATATTGAACTCACAAATTTTTATTAACGTTAAAATAACTAGTTAACCAACATCAGATAAATTATAAAAAAATATCTCAAATGAATACATATATACAATAATAATTAAACTGTCATAAAATTTATAAGATATTTTATGTGACGAAATAAAGTTGTCCTGTTAAAATTTGAAGCCACTACCTTTTAACTTGATATGACGCGTCAATGTACTAAAATGATTATAAAGACTATTTTATTAAAATAAAAAACCCATTTTATAATAAAATTTAAGAAGCCTTTAACCTTTGATCTAACAAATAATAAGCAAACTCAGAAAATCTCAAATAGCTCGAATATCTTTAGTAAAGAGGCAATAAATCTACATTCAAGCGCTTAGGTGTTTAGTAGCCAGTAGGTGGAAGTGATTGATCACAATTTTTTCAACATACTAGAGGATTAAAGAATTAAGGTATTATTAACGATTAAATTCACGTTTGTTGGCTTTAAATCAAGACGAACGTTTAAAATTTTGTAAGAAATAGAGAAAAAATACTTTCAACCTATAAATTTAGTTTTTAGTAATTGTAACGCATATATCTTTGAAAATAGATATTTTTTATCCAGTATTTTTGAGTTAATTAAGTATGTTTGCACGTTCTGAGTAGAAATCAAACGTACAACCACCGTCATATTAGCTCGACAGACTACCTCTCAACCACAATCTGTCATTAAATAAGAGAAAACAGTAAATAGAAAATCCAATAAAGTACTTATCTACTCGACGTCACTTCAATTTCAATAGGTAGGCAGCTCTTGATCCGTCGAATAAATTAATATAATCGAGCAAGATGACTGCGTGAGGCGAGCCTTCGCATTATCAGTGAAAAATCTCTGAAGTGGCCCATTGCCTTCAAAATTAAGAATGTTTGATTTATGATCGATTTTACTGAAATTACTTTTTTGGGTAAAATGAGATTAGATACGTTGTGATAAATCGTTCTAGTTTTTTGTACTTTTACCTGCTGTATATTGGTAGGTGTATACAGAACGTAGCACATAGCAGGGTAAGCAGAAAGAATTCAATGTCAACATACTCTGTTCTTGGTCTTTCGGCCGGATTCGAAACAATATGTGCTGCGTGAAAACAGAGAAAACTGAAACTCATTTATTTGACCGAGTGATTGCCCACCGTCGTCTTACTGTGCCACTATGCGTGCCTATATTTACTGTACACTATGTGCCATATTTACTGTACACACACAAAAATTATTAAAGTCAGTAGCAAATACAAATAATACATCAAAGGGTTTCAAATCACGTAACGTATTAACTACGTGATCCCAACGACCATCGTGCGGGGTGTTAAATGACGCAATGTATAAAAAAAGGACATTAAGCCCAAAATTGACCTATGTCTATAAGAGTTGATACGATAGAATTGTGATGAAATATCTATTTTTCATACAACATGGCATTCTATGTGAGCTATTTTTGGCGTGATTGTTACGTGCTAAATTTGTTTTTGTTGTGTAGGTGTAAATTCAAGTCTTGTATCTAATACAACTGCATTTAAGCTCGAATGGAAAATAAAAGTAGGATTTCGCACAATTAACAGAATTTGATTTCATAAAAAAAAAAATGCCTGTTATATTAATCTCAAATGATAATTATTTTTTAGTTACAACTTATATCTCGCAAATAGAAGAGCAGATAAAGGAAACACTGTTCTCCCAGCACCGCCCAATGTTCGAGACACTTGGCAAAACAATTCAAAAATTAAAGAACACCACTACACTACAAGTAAACCAAAATACAAAAAAATATCCTTGTCACAAATAGACCGCCCACTCCATGTACCTTCATGATTTCGTAACTACCCACATGGGAAATTTGTTCACACGACATTAGAGACTATTATGTGTAACGCTAAGCTTGCATCGTACCCCGCACGCCCTGTGGGATGCAGGATTTGTACGGTGAGTATTATTTTATACTTTTTCCTTTTAGATATAGGTTATTGGTTAATAAAAAGTATATTACGTTACAATCTGATAGAAGGATATTGATCAAACGCCTTGGTTGATAACACGCCTATGTGTATTTTCTTGTGCACTTGCAGACTCAATGGCTTGCAGAGGGTGAGCACATTTTTTTTTACATTTCAGTAATATTTATGCAGCTTGTAACATACAGGGCTGCTTGATTTTATTAAAAAAAAAAGTGGCGCTGGATTAAGTCACCAATTTAGTGCTGTCTATAAATATATAATATGAATAAGTTCTTTTTGCTCACCACGCAATATGCGAGGAACAAGACACGAAGTAACCTATAAGTAAATCGAAAATAGAGATTGTGTGATATACCAAAAACGTTGTCCAGTTGCCGTCCAGTGGAATGTGTCCTTGTGTTCAAAACCTTTGTATTTGCCAGTATTCGAGAACACTTCTCTTAAAACCGCGCGTCACAAC
Organism: Heliconius erato x Heliconius himera; assembly: GCA_013421005.1. Lineage (NCBI taxonomy): Eukaryota > Metazoa > Arthropoda > Insecta > Lepidoptera > Nymphalidae > Heliconius > Heliconius erato x Heliconius himera. The sequence continues at coordinate 84,428 of JAATLQ010038311.1, forward strand.
ATTTCGAATGACTGCTAGTTTCGAGATTATACGAAAACTCCAAGTTGACCTCAAAGAAACTGGGGATCGGTATCGGCATCGGTAGAGCGATACAGTACTTCACGCCAAAACACTGGATGGACTTTAAAGGGCCCAGGTTCGGTCTGATATAGAGTACTATCTGAACTGGTGGTTGGTACCAATATCAGCTTGAACCATTCTATCGCATATAACGTAGAGCTGTTCGAATTATTGGGGACCCAAGATCATTATCTTTAAAAGGTTTGACATTTTGGACTTGCGTAGAGACGTCTCCTCGCGTTCTGGGGAACTGTTTGACCTATTCTCTGCCACTGAATTGTCCAACCGCACAATACGTCACAAACTTAAATATCGTCCACAACATCTGGCTACGAGGCGCTCCACTACTGCGTGGTTTCGTAGGAACTTCCTTCTATGAGCCACGCAACTGTGGAATGGCCTACCTACGGCGATGTTGACAGATCGATACGACACTTACCATCAGGTGACCCGTACGCTCGTTTGCCTTGTCCTTTCCATAAAAATAAATAATAATGGCTTCGATCTAGACTTTAAAGATAGGCTAAAATTATATTGTTAGTGACAACGTAGCGCGACTAGATATCTTGAACGAAATACTATAATTCAATCAAGAATTAGTGTAATATATCTATTATTATGTACTAAATTAATCTAATCGTATCTCAGATAAAATTCCAAACATGTAGGAACAGAATGCAATATATCTTGAAAATTAGGTGTTGAAATGGATAACCTTTATCTTTTTCGAGACAAAAAAACTTATTATAAATCTATTATTATTCGTACAATGTAATGATGGTAAATGTCAGTCATTTAATGGCAGACTGCCACATTATTTTGTCAGATCTTTGTTATGCACTATATATAATTAGATTTTCTAATAAATGAAAGATTTCAAAATGACATGTAATATATATAGCCAATAAATGTGTATCAGGTGTGATAGATGAATCACTAATCCGACACTTGATTCGCATTGTGACAAAATTGGCTTAAAAGAGAAAAAGAAAAAGTTCATACTAGTTCATACTAGATTCTCTAAATATTTTATGTAAAGAAGAATTAAGATTCTTATGAATAACGATCAAAAAAATAAAAATATGCAACAACTTGAATTACATTATTCCTAAATAAAATACGAAGAATAAAAAGCATAGCAGATCATCAAATATTTCCAAAAATAAAGCCTCTTTCATGAGAAGGCATAAGGAACATTACTTCTTCCATATCTACATACAAAAAGCCCAAATTGCATGCAACGAGCGAGTATCATCGCGTCGTGCATTTTTAAACATATCCGGTCATTTCTGAATAATACACTACATTAACCCCCACTTTGATGTCATTTCGATGTCCAATTGTAATTTAGTCGGAATGATTTAAATGTAAATAGAGGAAATGATGTTATTTACTTAAAAGGAGTAGATGTTTTATTTATATTTAAAATTACTATATAACCTGCGACTTCGTCTGCTTGGGAAGTAAATTTATGTAATTTTTATTTATGAATCGAATGAAATAAAACTAACAATAAATATTGAGTGAAATCTTTAGATTAGCGTGCACGATTTTAAAAAATATTTTTGTTATTGTTACAAGCGTGCTTTACCTAATAACATATTTTTTCAGATATTTTCGATGCACATGAAACGTACTGATCTCTGTGATCAGTTACATTTTTACTAAATGTATACTGTAAATATATATTTTTGATTCGTGCCGTAAAACGGCCCAAACCTTGTTTTAAAATAAAACTACTTTTATTATTGTATATTTCCGTAAATATTATGAGTTATTATACATATCTTATATAACGAATGGTAAGAATAGCTGAAAACTAAAGGTTAAACCATTTCGAAGGTTAAAATTTTAGTACAAATTTTTAAAAACTTAGATTCTCTCAATTTGAAAACGGAGTATTGAAACAGTGTTATTTATACAAATTAATACATTATCAACGCTTCACCTATTTCACATCTAACTTATTTGCATACCTTATCAGAGAAAGCAGCTACTTGAAATTATAGTTTTCCTTAATATTATTCACTGTATTGAAGACATTTTTTTTTCATTATCGATAAATGTATGAGATAATAAATATGAGAAATCCAAATAAACAAATATATATGATGATTATAAATCTAATCTTTTCTTAGTTCTATACTACCCAGTCTGAGTTTGGGTAGACCATTGTAATTGAATATCAGGATATGCCGATCACCGCAACTAATGTGGGATACGAAAAGGTGTCTCAGAATAGATTTGCTAATGCACATTCGCTTTGTAATACGATTCTCCAGGTCGAATTTATTTGTGTGTAGAATCATCCTTGGTTATGATTTATTAAATTTAAACTAATCCGTTTGAATTGTATAGTGCATTAATTGAGAGAAGTTGTAAAGCTATAGGCTATATTAAATTTCGATGAAATCCCCAAACTTGCAATTACATAACGATAATTTAGAAGGTAACGGTTAACGGTAACGGTAATTTAGATAATCATACAACGCTCTTAGTTATTTCCATTTGTTGGGGGGTTAAAAATGATAGAAATGTCCTCATGGCAAGAAAGGGGCGTTTCCCACCGTTTAAAAGTTTACGTTTGTACGTAAAGTTTCAAAGGTTAGAATCGTCTCGTTATATTAATTTCTAGACCAAGCGCGGTGTTTATTTCCATTAATTAAGCTATGTCGCAGTTGCTATGAAAATCTGTTTATAACGCAAAAACTCGAGGCACGTCAAGTTAAATAAACAAAACAATAAAAAAATACTAAGCATTTTCTACAAGACGACACTATAATTTTATAACAGTCATGAATATCACAGACATTTGGTAGTTATAATAAAAAACGGCTCATAATTTTTTATAGTAAAAATCATAATTTTTTGCGAGCACAATCTCACATAAAAACTAACAATATTGTTTTATCAGCCACGTTAACAGTTTTCCCCAAACTAGAGTAATTTTCGTAACGTTATTTTTTTCTATTTTCGCGCCTATTTATTGCAGGTGCGAAAAATTGATAAATTGTAAAAGAATATGTCTAATCATTATTTTAGAATGAAGAAGAAAAAGTACAAGCGTGCGACTGTTATGGGTTCAATTCCTACTTGAGGGAATGAATTTTTAATATTTTCATTTCTTCATTCTTTTAACGATTCAAAGCGCGGCATGGAGTTTCGGCATGGAGTCAGCATGGAATTTAAGATACAATGCCTCGAGAATTAGGCGCAAAGTGGTAAACGGTGGTATGTTAATGGAACAGTGTCTTAAGACTACGTTACCAGGTTCCCTCTACTTACTATGTACGGGAGCTAAAATATAATTTCATCATTATTACTCCTTAAAAAAAATTAAATCAAATCGAGCACAACAGAAAGTACCAATAAAAAAACAAAAAAAAAATATAGACATAAAAAAGTAATTACTTACATAAGTAAAAAAAACATTTACCAACCAACCTTAACTCAAAGGAAAAATTATATATTTAATGAGAAAAAAATCGTTTAAACTTCATAGAAATGATTAAGGCTCGATCAAAGTACTTATAAATAAAAAAATTGTAAATATTCTATCAGAAACATTCACCGTATTTAAAAAACGACGTCCATCATTCCGGACAGGTATAAAATGTTTACTGGATGTTTTGTATTTTTATTACAAAAATATATCGATCGCTATTACCTACTGATGTGTAACAGAGCGTTATAAGCAAGTTATAACTTAGTTAGGCGAGGGTAGTCATGGCGCAAGGAAACAAGAATGTGACTGTAAGCGCGACGGGTTGTGGTTTCGATTTCCACTCGCTTAAATTAAACATATAATACGTTCATTTCCTCGCTTTAACACGCAATGCCTGGCATGGAAAACAGTCGTCTTAACAGTAGGCCCCCAGGTTCCCTCTGCCTTCCTTGCTAAAAAAAAATTAAAATTACAATTTGCTGTTGCGTAACAACAGTAATTAACGTAAAAACATAACCAAGTTACGACTAGATTTTTTTAGCTTCACTATTTCTTCCACATAGCAGGATAGGGCAAATTGAAATGGCATTCTGTTCCCCACATTCAGCCCAATTTGAAGAACATTGCGTGTTGAGTGGCGGGACTCAACAGCGCACTTTGCTAGTTACTAGAGGGAGGCAATGAAATAAAAAAAAATATTCATTGCTTCGGCTGAAAATCGAACTCCACAACCATCGTCTTTATAGTCAGTCACGGATTCAATTGTATACCTACTAAATTAATTAAATAAATCCATAATGTAGTAAATCCTGAAACCATTCCCAATAAATAGACTATCCAATACAAAAATAATTTTATAATTCGAATTCCAATGTTTCCTGAGATTACCGCGATCAACCAAACAAACTCTTCTATTAGGGGTAGAAACAAGAACAGATATCATTCTCACTGCCCAATCCTAAGCGCCTATAATCAAATTAAACTATCAAAATTTCAATTACTTAGTAAAGTTTCGTATACCACTATAATTTCATTAGAACAAAACCTAGATTACGTTTTCGTTTCGGCGCTACGGGACAGTGGGTACATTCATTAATCTAAAAAAATCTTGCTCATTTAAAAATAATTTTAAAAATATTTCGTTTTTAAAAATACATATATTTTTTTTAAATTTTCGTCGCGTTTCTTACGATATGTTATTAAAATATTACCAATAATAATGTAATAATAAATACAGTTGAACAGTACGACTACAAAATAATATAAATTTAATTGATAGTCCATTTATGGAGCAAGGATTGTGACCAAGCTTTGGACTGTTCCATAAGTTGGAATGTACTTGATTTCTGTCATAAAGAACAAACATAGGCACAACAGTGCAACTGTAAACGCGAGTACAATTCCTATTTGAAAAAATGAAATATTTATTATTTTGTTTATTTTGAGTTCCGCCGCTCAACACGCAATGCCTCGAGAATGCGGCGGAAAGTAGGGCCGGAAATGTCCTAATGATGAATGGAGTGTCTTAACACTAGGTTCCCATGTTCCCTCTGCCTACCCTGCTATATGCAGAATACAGTGTGAAGCTAAAAAAAACTGTAATATTTCTTACCTTCACGGTAGGCCGGGACTAATGTAATATCATAGCGTGTTGAGTGGTGGAATGCATGCCGCGCTTCGCCTTGTTACCAGAGTGAGGAAATAAAAATATTACATAAATCATTCCCACAAGTAGGAATCGAACTCACAACCGTCGCGGTCAGAGTCAAACAAACACAAACACAATATCTATATAAATAAACATATTATCGCACGAACAACTTTAATATATATAGTTACACAAAAGTTACCCTTGTATACGTCGCGTATCTCGAGCGGATTCAATTAAAAACTTGCGCTGGTAATGTCATTGAATGGCTTATCTTGCCGTCGTCGTGTTAATACCTACCCACCTATCTACGTTTCGCCATTATTCACACCAATTTCACTTTATATTAGCTGCTGATAACTTTTTTTTATCGGGATAAAAAATTTAAAATGTTTTTTAATTAAAGATGTTTTTTAAAGCCCACTTATACGGAGTAATTGATTTGCAATATAATATGGCGTCATCATGGACCATATAAAATATTTATGACTAGCTTTTTTCTGCGGATTCGCCCGCGTGACTACGCATGAATATCAGAATAACTGATAGTAATATACATTCTGTAGCTGTCTCAGGCCTACAAAACCCTTATTCGATAAATGGATGACCCAGAATTTGTTCTATTTCTCTTTTCAATTCGAACTTGCAGTTGCTGAGATCACCGTGTTCACCTAAACAAACTCTTCAGCTTTATTATATTAGTACGGACTCTACGCGATGGTTGTTGGTTTGAATTCTAAAAAGAAGCTAAAAAATATACAAAACTATACTATACTCGATGTATTATTCTTAATTATATTACTTACTTTATTCCACAATATAAGGAGATACATTTTTTTCGTTGAAACTTACCTGCAACAAAAAATTAAAAAATATTAAATAAAATATTAAAAAACATGTAAAAATATTTAAAAAAGGCTCATCAAAACTACTCTTAAAATCAACAGAATCATTAACTTAGTCAAATAAAAACTCAAAAATACCGAAAATCCAAGAAAATACTTTACAAGACACACATTTCATAAGAGTATTAACGGTTAATACGATTCTGTTTTCAGCGCACATGTTACGGATACCATTGTAAATACTGTGTGCACTGGGTGTCATATGAAGACAAATAAAAATGGGACAAAATAATATAGTGAAGTTTGAGAGTTTGCTAAAGGTCAACATCCTTTAGAAATCTAATTTGAATAGATGAAATTAATTGCATTCGGTTTATAAAAACTATATAGGGAAACGTTAGATTTTGGCACTCAGACTACAATACAAAAAATAAAAAGCATAAATTCCAAGTTTACTTGCTTATAACGCAACAGCATCCATCGAGAAGGTGAAAAAATGTCAATATCTACCAGTGTTGCAAAATATCCCGATTTTGGCAGGACATCTCGATTTTTAGCCCAAAAACTAAATGTCTTGATCGGGACAGGCATTGTCCGGCTTCGAAGTCTTTATTTATTATTTAATTTGTTTATTAGTTACTAATAATTTAATAGAAATATAAAAAGGTAAATTCATAAGTTAGGGGCCGTTCAAGTATTACGTAAGCACTGTAGGGGGGCGGGGGGTCTTAGGTTTGCTTATTTTTGACGTTTTCAATGAAATATTTGTAAGAGGATTGCTTATTTTTGATGACATAGTGG
>JAATLQ010038312.1:0-45474 GCA_013421005.1 Heliconius erato x Heliconius himera
ATCGTATAACCTCGCACAAATATGAGCTTTAACTCAATGGCAGAAAGGCCAAATATTACTTACATTAAAATAACTAATAACAAAAATATTAGTCTGAACTTCGTACATTTTGTCATTGTATTATATTTACGTTGAAAATAATATAATATATATTATAACAGTTTAAAATAACAGTTAAAAAAATATAATATAATGAATAATGCATTATAAAAATATAACAGTAACGCCCAACACTACATTTAACTAATAAACAAATAATTATACGATGTTTTAATAATACGTAAAATTTAAATACGAATATTTTTTTAATACTTTAAGTATGTTTAACCAAATATGTCAAATTAAATAAAAAATATATTAAATTTAATAATCTTAAATTAAATAATGTTACAATTTAATAAATAAAACTAACATATTAATAAATAATAAGAAATACATTTCAATAGAAAAATATTTTCTATGTTGGAAACCGTACATTCGTTATTTCGGGGTAGTATCACGCAACAAATGTCAAACAACATCGTTACCTTTATCAGGGAATCCACCATTTTGTTTTCTCTCTTTGTGTTAACCTCAGTCGGCTAAACAAAGGCCTTTGGTTCCAGTTGTTATATTTATTGTATATTTATATATAATAAAAAAAAAATATATAATAAAATAACCATTTTTAAAGTTTTTTATATACAGAATTTGAGTTGTGTGACTGTAAGCGTGACAAAATATAGATTCGATTCCTACTCGAGGAAATTAAATTGAGGAAATAATTGTTGAGGGAAAGCGCGGCGTTCAGTTCCGACACTCAACACGCAATCCAAATCCAGAATTCCATAAAAAAATGGAGAACCGAGTGACAACACTAGGTTCCCTCCGCCTTCCCTACTGTGTGAACAAACAGAATGTTAACAACATCTCTATACTAAAGATTTTTTTTTATTTTCCAGTTGAAATTAGTTAGAGCCAAATAACGATTTCATTTGTCGTCAGCTCGGTTTGCGGAATATATAAATCACCACTCCACCGAGACTAGACTGTTATTCTAACTAGTTTAAGTTGCTAACTTTAGCCGCATATTGCGTGACTTATTGCTTCACAAATGTTCTAAAAAAACCCTTGGTTAGTTACGTCAGCGTTAAGTTACGTCTTCAATTTACTTTGACTAAAAATAATGTTATGTGATATGTCTCTTTCTGGGAACTGGAGAAATAAAATATTTCTTTGTTTTATCGTTATAAAAGCTAATAGAGGCTATCGTGGCGCAGGGGCATAAGCGTGTGACTATAAAAGCGACGGTTGTGAGGTCGATTTCTACTCTGGGGAATGAAATATTTAATATTTTCCTTTTTTTGCTATGGAAACGTGGCAAAGCGTGGTATTGAATTCCGCCACTCGACACGAAATACCTCGAGAATTTGGTAGAAAGTGGGGAACGATAGTGTAATGGGAACGGGTTTGGTTTTAACAATAGGTTCCCAGGTGCCCTTTGCCTACCTTGCTACCTACTAGCGGAATACAGCGTGGAATTAAAAAAAAAATTAAAATACATTTTTTTACGTTTTTTAACATATAACTATAAATAATAAGCACACAATCGCATAACAAATGCCCAAAATCTTTGTCTTAGTAAAAAACAATATAAATAAAAATTATAACTAGTTCTTTGTAGCGATTTTGAATCGTTTCGTTTATATGTTTACAAATAAACCTCTCTGCTGCTGTAGGCATTTTAATTTATTTTCAACGATTTGATTTAATGTTCTGATAGTTCAGTGACGGGTTCGATTTTCTATATCTAATGCTTAAAAAAAAGATAAAGCTAGGTAACAATATAATAGATAAATATAGGTGTTAATTGCCCTTATTCAAATAATTCAAAATTGTAACATTATTATTAATTCGAACTAAAGTGATAACATAATATGAAATATAAAAGAAAGAAGTAGATTTTTTTTTCAGCTTCACGGCTGTATCCCACTCACAGCAGGGTAGGCAGAGAGAACCTAGTGTAAGACACTCCATTCCCCACTTTCTGCCAAATTCTGGACGCATTGCGTGGCAAAATTCAACGTCGCGTTTTGCCTCAACACCAGAGCGAAGAAATGGAAATATAAATTTAAGTAAATATTTCATCTCCTCGAGTGGGGATCGAACCCACAAACAGTCGGTTTTACAGTCACACTTTGAAAAATTGTTTCTTACACGCGCTCTGTAGCGCTGTACTTTATAATCGTTAGTGAGTTGAGGAGACAGGAGCGTGTTACAAATTTAGTTGTGTCTATTTTACAAGCTTCGATAAATGTATAAAGAAAGCCTTTACTTCATTAGGTTTGTCTTTTTGCCTTTGTTTAGTGTACTTGAAGATCCATACGTGGTGTAAAGGTACAAGCGTATGGCTAAATACCACAGGTTGTGGATTCGATTCCTATTCGAGAATGTGAAATATTTAAGATTTTCGTTTATTCGCTATCGTGCAGATACAAATCGTGGCGTTAAGTTTTGCCATTCAACACGTAATGCCTTCCAAATATAGCAGAAAGTAGGAAACGGAGTGTCTCAACACTAGAATCCCTCTGCCTACTCTGCTACATGCGAGATACAGCGATATCTTTTTTTTTAATAAATATAAATGAAATTATTAAATATTAAATTTAATTTCACCTGTTTAAATTAAAATGTAGTTCTAATCTAACTTTAGTTTCTATACTTCTCTGAAGTTTAAATGAAACTTAGTCTCTAGTAAATAGTTAATCTATTCCTTAAAGTTTTCTCAGAACCAATTTACTAATTCCCAAAACGCCAACAATTTTTAAGGTTTGGAAATTTCACTATTAGAATTTGTCACATAGTTAAAGGAAGCTCAATACTTCAATATTACAGCCATTTGATGTTTCTTTGTAACCAGTTTCTTATAAGTGAAGTAGACGAATATAACGTAGAAATCAATCATTTCGTCTTTCCCTATACGGCCGTAGTACGTGTTGGACGTGTAGTACGTGTTAGATGACGGAAAACTGACGTGCACCAATGGGCGTTGGCTACAAGCTATTCACTTTTTATATTATTGTGACTAATATTCATTAATTATCTAATATATTTTAGTTAAATATCTACATGTATGCTATCGTAGCTCTGTTGCTCTGTCTTATTAGGCGCTATGGTCGTAGGTTCGAAGATCTGTTAAGGAAAAAGTTATTAGTACGATGTGTTTCACCCAGAATGCAAAGTCCTAAAATAGGCGAAACAGAAAGCCAAAAGAAAGTAACCTTTTACCTTTTGAAAGCACGCCTCAGGCATAAGTGCCTGAAACGTGAAAAAAGTGAATAAAGAAATAAATATACAACTGCCGAAACTTTTATTTCAACAAAGTTGAAAAATATAAATTTCATATACGCGATAAGTGGTGTAGCCTAATAAAATGTAGTGAAAAATCACGCACATGGAATAGAATGTATTTGCATAGAAGAGATTGCGACTACATGTTGGGTTGTTCAAACAAATGTTTTGTTTTTTTTTTTGTTATAATTGATGAATAATCAAATTCTTTATTTATAAAATACTCTTTTCCTTCATGGTTTAATCCGTACAACAGGGTAGGCAGTGAGAACCTAGTGTCATAGATATTCCAGTCTCCCCTTTCTGTGGGAATTCGAGACAATGCATGTTGAGTGACGGAACTAAACGCCGTGTTTTGCCTTTTTTAGCTTTACACTGTATTCCGCGTGTAGCTGGGTAGGCAGAGGGCCTAGGCTAGGAACCTGTTGACACTCAATTCGCATTACGACATTTTCGTTGGCCACTTTCCTAAATTAAATGCCTCTTTATCAAAATGAAGAAATTACAATACTAAATATTTAATTTTCCAGAGTGAAAATTGAACCCACAACCATCCTGTTTATACGTTTGTTTACTCCTACGCCACGATGGCCTCACCTTGACTTGACTAGAATAAAAAAATATATAGTAATATTATAACTACCAAGTAGAAATCCGACTCATAACCATTGCATTTACATTTTACAGTTCCTTTACTTTCTTTCATACAAATTTAATTTAAAATGGCAAGTTTTATAAATTGTATCAATGACAAAATATTATAAAAACAAAAATGCTTATCTAATATATGTGATAATATCTATTCATTAAATTAAAAATCTGATTCACGCTATGTTCCGTATACAGCAGGATGGGCAGATTAAATCCAGTGTTAAGACACTCCGTTTCGAGGCGTGTTGAGCACCGGAACTCAACGCTGGGCTTTAGCGTTGTTGCCAGAGCGAAATAATGAAAATATTAATAAATAATAATTAATTCCCTCGAGTAGCGAACGAACCCACAACCGTCGTCTTACAGTCACACCCAGGGCACAAGCCCATGCGCCACGAGGGCCTCTTTCGTAAAATTTTATTATATTTCTATTTTTATCTATCAACGTCATTAGAAAGACGTTGATCGCGTTAACTTACTTTTATTTTTTTTATTACTTATATTTTTTTTATTAAAAGGCTGGCTTAGCATATTGGACTAGTGCAGGACACATTTCAATTTACAGTATACTATGTGATAAACCTTTTTTATTTTTAAATTTATAAAAGTTGGGCAAGGTGGGTACAAGACTTGTTTAGAAGGGACTCTAGATTGGTTGTTTTTTCCGTTTCACGCTGTATCCCATGTGCATGTGGCAAGGTAGGTAGAGGGAGACTAGTGTTAAGATACTCCGTTCTCCATTTTCCGCCATTCGTGCCCCTGTGCCGCGATTGGCCGCAATATTTACTAGTATATGCTTTTAGAAAACCTTAAAAAAATAACGCACCGAGATTTGAAAAAGCCTCGTCTCTGTGAAACTACGTTCTATTCGAGCAACCTCAAAATTTAAATACTTTACTCTAGACGCTTGTTAAAATTTATATTGTTATCTCTGTATGGAGATTTTTACTCCAAAATGTTAAATGTTATTTATTATTTATATTTTTTTTAGAAAACGTATAAAAACTTCACACGGGATTTCATGGGGATTTGAACCTTAGTTAATTGCTTGATGAAATGAGAGAGATGTGATTAAGTAATTCCGACTATTTATTTATTATTATGTTAATAAAACATTATATATTTATTATATAAGTAAAGTTGTTACAGTTGTAAATTTTTGTGCAGCCGTTGGGCTTGTCTTACATATTAAATTTTGAAGAACACTGTGCAAGTATAATTTACCCAATACCTGTAAAACGCGGTGCAATGACACAAGTTCGATCCTACTTGGGGGAATTAATTATTTAATATTTTCATTTCCTCGCTTTAGTCTCAAGGCAAGATGCGGCGTTTAGTTTCGCCACTCAACACGCAATGCCTTGAATTCGAAAGTCGGTATTTTATGGTTAACTTTGAAATTTGTTATCGATAGATCGAGTATAACTAACAATGTATATTGGCGAAATTATAAGGTGAAGAGTCTCGTCATTCCTATTGTTTTGATTGTTATTGTTTATAATTTAAATTGAAGGAAATTTGATTCTATTGAAATAGTAATTTTATCACCCCGTGAAAATTATGTTAAGTTGAAATAGAATCTGCGTTGGATGTTTAAATTTTGTACTAATTAATTTTGTCAATCTTAAATAAAGTATTATTAAATAAACATTCAAACCTTAAACAAGTTATATTTGCAATTGGAGTTGTTTTATTTTTTACTGTTTGCAGAATAAATAAATATGTTAAGTTTTAAAATCTTCTATTTTTTTATTTTGTGGATTTTATTCAGTTGGGTATTACCTATCTAATATTATAGGTTAATATGTTTGTATGTTTTTTTTATGGGAAAAGACAAAGCAAACGAGCGTACGGGTCACTTGATGGTAAGTGATCACCGCTGCCCACGACCCTATTTAACACCTAAAGGAGCTACAGGTGCGTTGCCGGCCGTTAAGGTTTTCAGACGCGCTTTTTGAAGGTACCCAGTTCGTATCGACCTAGAAACACAGATAGCCTAGGGTAGCCGCAGGTGGGTCATGCCACAGTTCCCATAGTAGTGGAGTGCCACGTATCCAGATGGTGTGGATGGTACTTGAGTTTGTGACGTGATGTGCGGTTAGAAAGTGTAGCGACAGGTAACAGGTCAAACAGTTCTCCAGAACACTCCCCATGATAAATGCGATAGAGAACGCACAGCGAGGAGACATCTCTACGTAAAGCCAATGTGTCAAGCACAGATCATCGGGCCTCCAACGATACGAACGGCTCTACGTTGTATGCTCTATGCTATGTACATATATACAATATAAATCAAGTCAGCTTCACGCTGTATCCCGCACACAGCAGGGTAGGCAGAGGGAACCTAGTTTTAAGACACTCCGTTCCCCACTTTCTGCCGAATTCTGGAGGCATTGCGTGTTGAGTGGCAGAACTCAACGCCGCGCTTAACCTCGACACCAAAGCGAAGAAATGGAAATATAAATTTAAGTAAATATTTCATCTCCTCGAGTGGGGATCGAACCCACAACCAGTCGTTTTTACAATCACACCTCGTGCCGCTGCGCCATGACTGGCCTCATATATACAATATAATAGAAGTTATTGGCGTTAAAAGTACACTTGCATTTTTATCTATTTTTATTATTTTTTTTATCGTACACAACGTGCCCGTCAAAAAATAACGGCAGTATTTTAGATTTTTTTTTCTGTGATATCCGTGCAGATGCTTTATCTAAATACAGATTATGTCCGGCATAAAGCAGGGTAAATAGAGAAATCCTCGAAAGATTGCATGTTGATTAGCGTAACTTAACGCTGTGCCTTGTCTTCTTACCAGAGCAGAAAATATTTAATAATTCATTGTTTCAAGTAAGAATCGAACCTACAGCTGTCGCCTTTACAGTCAAACGCTGTATCGCTGCGTCACGGCTTCAACTATCGTATTACATTATAATAATGTTATCAATTTTATTTGAGGCTGTTGTGGCGCAGGGGAACAAGGGTAATGCGATTGTTGTGGGTACGATCCCCAATCGGGGGAAATAATTTCTTAATATTTTCGTTTATTTGCTGTGGCACCAATGCAAAAGCCCGGCGTTGAGCTCCGCCACTCAACTGCCTCAAAAAAATAGGCGGAGTGTCTCAACACTAGGTTCCCTCTGCTGCTGTGCGCGGGATACAGCGTGAAATTTTTTGCAATTTTTTTTAATCAATTTTATTCGAGAGAAACATTTGAATGTGTTCTATTTACGCAAGTAGTTTTCTATGATGTATTGAGTTATAATGTTGCCAGACCGGCGTGTAGCAATCGGCTCGGATAGCGTAATAAATTTTAAATTTCCCCGCTGTAATATGCTACGTGTATTCTATATATGGCTATTACGGAATAAATTGACTTTGACTATAAATATCTGAGTCAAGGACGTGTCGTATTCATAATATGTTAATGTTTTGTGTTTTATTTTTATATTATTATGTAGCTAAGTAAGAACGTTGTAGGTAGAGTAGAAATTTGGAAAATGTTGCCTGAAATAAAAATGTAAATTAATAAAAAAATACAATTAAATTAAAAAATATATATTAAAATTAAATGTAGTCCATGAATCCGATAATATGTTTTATTATATAATTAATAATCTCAAAGTAATAGTCTCTATAGGCAGGGGGAACCTGAGAATTGTATAAAGACACTCCGTTCCCATTAAGACACTTTTGTTTCCCAGTTTCCGCCGAATTCAGAAGGCATTGCATGTTGAGTGGCGGAACTCAACGCTGCGCTTTAGCTCGTTTACAGAGCGAGCGATTTTCTCAAATGATCTCTATATTCTATACAAATTTATTGGTGAAGATCATCTTTGTCTTTTTTATAGGCTTTTAAACTTATGATTTGACATTAAATGTACAGAAAATATTGGCCTAGAAATCTGGCGTTCTGGATGAAGATTCCCTGCAAAGTGCATATAGAAAGGTTTCAAAAATTCAATTGAAATTACATATCACTGATTCGGGGCAAATTTTGTTAAAATTTCTGGGGTGGGCACGGACGCAAAGTGTAACAAATATGTATAAATCTATATAGTTATATAGTAATTTATTTAAGTCGTGGCACAGCGGCACGAGGTGTGACTGTGAAACCGAGTGGTTGTGGGTTTGATCCCATTAACTTAATTTATATTTCTATTTCTTCGCTCTGGTGTAGAGGTTAGGCGCGGCGTTGAGTTCTGCCACTCTACACGCAATGCCTCCATAATGTAAACAGTGTCTTAATACTGGGTTCCCTCTGCTTACCCTGCTGTGTGCGGGATACAGCGTGAAGCTGATTTATTTATTTAATTTATAAAGTTATATGTATAACATTTATATAGTAATTTATAAAGTTTTCTATTTATTTTTTTTATTATAGTAATATATTTGGGTCGAGAGATACAAAAGATATAATATAAAAAACTTCATTTACTCATGTCATAATGTACATTTGCTCCTCATATTAACAGTCTTAATTAATTAATTAACATGTATAATCGGAAATAAGCAAATATTATCGAGCAAGCTGCTTCTGCTTTTAGTTGCCAACTGTTGTTTAATACATGCAAATTTGCTAGGACGAACGATCTAGTGATAAAATTACGGTAGCGCTGAACACACACTATTTAGAAATACATGTTTTACATTAAATACAGGCCAGTTATGGCGCAAGAGCACAAGCGTAAACGCGATAGGCTGTGTGCGGGTTCGATTCCCATTCTCGCGCATTGTTAAATTCTGTCACTTAACACGTAATGCGTACAGAATTCTGCGGAAAGTGGGTTGCGGAGTGTCTCAACATTAGGTTCTTTTTGCCTCCCCTGCTACATCCGGAATACAGTGTGAAGCTGAATAATAATGAATATATGAATTAGGACCAAATAACCAAATATGATAAATATAAATTAAATATTTGTCGAAGCTTTAACCAACCAGCAGTTTTATTAGTGACACTCACATATTTTGTTGCCCGGGACTCAGAACCATAAATATATTTATTTACTTCTTTCGTCACTATATCGTTCTCATGTAAAAAATATTTATTTATAGTATGCTTTTTCATCCTTACATTATCGATAATATTAGTTTTATTAAAATGTGACTATTTTTTTTTACTTTATGCTGTATTTGGCACATAGCAGGGTAAGCTGAGGGCACCTGATAACCTAGTGTTGGGACACTCTGTTCCTATCAAGACACTTTCATTCAACACTTTCTACCGAATTCTGGAGACATTGCGAGTTAAGTGGTGGTAATCACATTTGCGCCGACACCAAAGCGAAAAAATAAAAATATTTAATATTTTCAATGCTTGTGCCACTGTCCTCAAATTGGCTTAAATTGCACTCAGTGATATTTTACCACTACCAGTTTTAGAATAATTCGGTTAATATTTAATATGTTTAAAATTTTAAGTATATAAAATATACATTTTGAAGTATATAAATTTGAACCCATATTTATTTTAAATAATGACGTAAAATCAGTGTATGTAATTTCCATAAAATTTTTAGTTTAAGTAAAAAGGCTTTAAAAGGTCTTGTTTGTGCACATTTATAGACTAAAATACAATGTCATACTCCCAACATTACTAGACGATGATAATACATTTGTGGTTTACTATAACATAGTACAAACAGAATTAAAGGCCAGTTATTACTGGGGGAACCCAGAATCCTATCAGTGAAGCAAATCATTTGGTTTGGTACTCTTTGGATCGTAATATTCGTAACCGCCAGTCAGGTCACGCGCCACCGATGTGCGTGGGTGCCGACTGGGGCGTAAAACTTTTATAACTTAGCCCTAATCTAAACTTGCACTGTTGATGTTATTTGTTGTAATGTTTATGTTAAAATATTGGTTGGTTTGTTCTTTTTGATGGAAGCTATGGTTAAAACGTAAAAAGGGTATGGTTAAAATAAAGTAAGTTAAAATTTAATTGGTTAAAATTATTCTACTATATAGTAGCGTGAATAGGAATGAAACATTACACTTTGCAAGCAGTAATAACTCAGTAATGTAAATTACCATTTCTAATTCACAAGAGTCTGCAAAAAATCACCGTTCTCCATTTTACCCCAGAAAAATAATGTATGATAAAAAGTATGCAAGATCTGAGCCTATAGTTGTCTAAGCAGTAGGCAAATTACAATATAATTGACTACAAAAGATATCTATAGATTTCAATCCAATAATCGTTGTGTTTAGTTATACACATATCCACTGCAGGTTGATGGGGCCTGATGTTAGGTGCCACATATAAATATCTAAATATTATGCAAAAAACATTATACAGGATGGAAGTGTCAGCACTACTTTAAACGAAACCACAGTTTTAACTACTCTATAAAAGCCTAATACAATAAAAAAAATATTTCCAAAAATGGAAAAGTGAATTTTTCAAACAAAATAAATATATATAAGTAACAATCTGTATAAGTAACAGAGAAATCAACAAACATTATTTTTGATAAATATCCAATACAAAAATATATTATTTTCTATTGAATAGAAACACATGGGAAATATAAATATAATTTTAGAATTCTTTTTTAGACGTAAGCCGTAAGTCCTCGGGGTGTTCTGTTCGCGTTGCTAGGTGTCATTGAGATAGATTTATTACTGGTAATATTTCTTAAATTATTTAATATTACTTGTCACTTACTTTAGGATTATCGATATATTTATTATAAGGTCAATCTGATTATTGATATATTTATTAAGTCAGTGGCAAACTCAACTCTTAAAGTGTTAAACTACACTTAGGAAAGAAAAATACTTATTTAGAAAACGTACGTGAACGTATGGCTTAGTGGTTAGAGCGCCTGGTCGATTTCCAGGAGGCGCGGGTTCGAGTCCCGCTACGTTCAAATTTTTATACGTTTTCTAAATAAATAATTATAAGTTTTTTATAGTTTTTATCTGGATCATCATCATCATAAATAATGCTATAGGTTTTGGTTACGCTGCTATTATTTTATACAAAATACGGCACGCTACCATAAACGCTCGTATCTTTTAATTGCGTTGATTTAGAAGCTTAATTTTTTCGGTGCTTTAAGGAATTTGAGTATTTAACATTATATTTGAATCTTTGCGATTTCAATAAATGGTCTTGACAGACGGTCAAATGGACAACAGAGTGATATTATAAGGGCTCCATTTTACCCTATAGAGTGTGGAACCCTAAAATTAAACACGACGCTTTTGAAAAACACTATTAAAATTGTAGTAAAGCTATGAAATGATGAACATAATTAACACTTTTAAGTAGAAAAAAGTAAAATGTACATTGAATGTGTCAAGAGAATGTGACAAGAATTTACATTCCATGCAAACTAAATCTACTGATTTAGCTTTGCATAAAGCCAAAAGGCTTTATTCTGCAGAAATTGTTAAAAACATTTTAAAAGCCGTCATTAAAAATCCTGCAAACGTAAGCATGTATTTAGTGTTGTGATAATCTGTTGTTTGCGCCTGTTGTTTGCAGTCGTAATGGCTTCCATGTGGAGGTGTATTTGTTAACCGAAACCACGACTGGAGTGGTCGTATTCTTAAATATTAATGAGAGACCATGTTTCATTATCTTTCAATAGAGTATCAGTTGAAGGATTTTTTTAATTATTTATCGTACTTTTGATGGTTAAATATTTTGATGAACTGTTATTGTTTGTAATTTGTAATGCATGATATTATATATTATTGGCTATAGATATTTTTCACTCCGTTTTTCAGTTCATTTTCGGTTTCACGCTATATTCCGTATAATAGGGTCGGATATGAAAATTGCGTGTTGAGTGGCATAACTCACATCCCCCGATTGGGACTCGAACCCACAACTATTACGTGTTTTTACGCATATGAATAATAATAGCATAAAGTTTCTAGTTATGATAACTCTTACTGAAATATTACGTTAATTATAGGATAACTTATAACATGCCATATTATTGGCTCAGAGAAAAAGATAAAATATTGCTTCAAAATAAAACCGTTTATCATTACGGCAATTAAAAATATCTTCCAGCTCACATTTATTAAATTAATATTAATTATTAATATATTCGAACAAGAACAAAAACGAAAAATCCTACTAATGTGGCTTTGACAAAACTGGATATAACAGTAAAACCATTTTTTACAAGCAGCGCACTTTCACACGCAAAAGTTTCTGTTCTTGTATAAGTGACTAAGGTTCACAGTAAGCCTGGAAGACAAACCGCCATTCTATATTTCGCATTTTCCCTCTTCAATATTTAAGCACTACTTCGTCACAAGGAAACTTTGGTGAAGAAAAGCTCCTGAAATTTATAACTGACTTACACAACAACAGTTCTTAGTTTGATTTCTTGGTTTTCCTCAAATGTACCAAAAATAAAGTACTTCCTAATTGTTTATATTCCATTCTGTCCTACTAAAATTTACTTTTGAACACGCTTATGGTTCGATTGCAGTTTTTTACACGTAATACGATTATACCATCTTATCAAGGTAGCGATAATGCTAAAATGTTTCCAGTCAGACGATCTGGAATTTAGCCAGGACGATGGAGATATTTAGCATAATGTGTTTATAGCCTTGTATATATTTTTTCTTCTCTCACTTACAGTAAGGGTAGACAAAGAGATAAATTAAATCAAATCAAATCAGCTTCACGCTGTATCCCGCAGACAGCAGGGTAGGCAGAGGGAACCTAGTGTTAAAACACTGCGTTCCCCACTTTCTGCCGAATTCTGGAGGGATTGCGTGTTGAGTGGCAGAACTTAACGCCGCGCTTAACCTCGACACCGACCCACAACCAGTCGGTTTTACAGTCACACCTCGCGCCACGACTGGCCTCAGAGAGATAAAAGAGTTAAATTGAGAAAATCAGTTCGCCGGTTTCTGTTTAGTTCTAGAGGTTTAACGTCAAATATTACAACAGTAGACCTTTGAAATGAAAATATATTCAATATACCACTACTGAGCCTACAAAAGTATGGTTTCATTGTTCCTATTACATAGTACAGTTTTACATCTCTGAACAATAACGCAAGTTATATCGACACCTCTCAGTTTATATGGAGGGCTTCGTACGTCATAAGAAAAAGGAAAGCATTATAGGATAGGATTTCGTTGTTCTTCTGTCCGTCTGTCAAGAAAATTTATCTCGAGATCGCGTTGAGGTATCAAACGGAAATAAATATATAATATTCAAGTTTACGGTCACTTAGAGCACAAAAAAAAATTAAGCTTCTAAGTCAATTCAATCAATTCAAATATGAGCATTTATGCATTGTTTTTGCAGCATTTTGTATAAATTCGCCGCGTAATCAAAACCTATAGGGCACTTTACGTGGATCTATAGTTATGAAGTTTGGGACGAAGCGAGAACTTACTATATAAATAAAGAAAAAAATCCCAAAAGTGAAAATTTAAAAATTATTCCAAACATTTCATACCAAATGAGTACATACGCACGTAGAATTAAAAATTAAAAAAATCGTACGGAAGCCTCGATGGGTTAGTCCGAATCGCACTTGACTAGTTTTTGGTAGAGTAAACAGGATCAAACACTTGTTCAATTTCTTATATAAAAAGATTTTTTTTTATTGAAAATAATCCTCATTGTAAATTTTGTTTGAAGATGGGGAAAACTCGTACACATTATATGCATACTTTCCCTCTTTGAAGTTTGAACTCAAAATCTTTGCAGGTAGTAAGAAATACTTTCGAACATTCTATAATTGTGTAATTTAAGGTCAGTCCGAAGCGGAAATATAATAATAAAGATTAATTTAAGTTGATGATATTGTGAATAAAAATATGTTTCTTATGATAATTAAGTTCTTAATGTCATCTATATTTATTATTTATTATGTTAGCGAAATTAGGTAAAAATTATATGAATAAAATATAGTGAGCCAGTGAGTGAGTGAGTGAAGGGTGTGACTGTAACGTGACGATTGTGGGTTCGATCCTAACTAGAGGGAATGAATTATTATTTATTAATATTTTCATTTCTTCGCTCTGGCACCAAGGCAAAAAGCTCAGCGTTGAGTTCCGCCACTCAACGCGCAATACCTCGAAAATTCGGCGGAAAGTGGGGAACGGAGTGTTTTAACACTAGATTTCCCTTACCTACCCTGTTGTTCGTGGGATACAGTGTGAAGTTGATTTTAATAAAAATATAGCGGCACACTTGGAGTATCTGACTGTAAATTCCATAATTGTGAGTTCCATTCCACTTCATTGAATCATTTTATTACTTTTCCGTACCCAAAGGGTAAAATGAGACAATTATTAAGTTTCCACTGTCTGTCTATCCGTTTATCATCAGGCTGTATATCATGAACTGTGACAATTAGGCAGTTGAAATTTTCATAGATAATGTATTTCTAACGCTGTAACTACTTAAATTTAACTAACTATTCATGCGCGAGTTTTGGTCAATTTTTACTTTCCCACTCAAGCAGACAATATGAGGCGTAGAATTCCGCCACTCCAGTTTCAATATAAATTACGTTTTGTCAGCCTACTCTGCAATACACGAAATACAGTGTGAAGCCTAAATAAAAAAAAATACTTTTAAGATAATTCATACCCATCAACAATGAACATACTGCTCCAATATCCTCATAGAGTAAAATAATAAATTGATACACATATGTTTTTGCTATTTTCATATTTCTCTATTATCTTCATACTAAAAATGAGCGTACATATAACATGTTTCTATTTAAGTACCTATCATTTTATCTCTCTGTTTCTCTTTATAAAATAAATATTTTTATTCTCTATATTTGTTTATGAACTCAGCTAATTTAAGGTACGTTATGTTCCGATAAAAACAAAAATGTTTCGTATTCTAAGATAATAATTTATTATAATGTATAATTAACAATACTAAGCTTTATCACCGAATAAAAAAGAGCGAAAATCGCTTTTTCCACTTCACTTGTACATTTAAGAGCCCTAGCTAGCCCTAATTTTGTTTATTCTCATAAAAATCTCAAAATATTCCCAAGCGAGACATGTTTCAGGGAAACTTGGCAAATTATTTAGTTGCCACCTTCGTCTGTAAAAGCTTGGGTCATACTTTATTGTTTTCTTTTTAAGTGTTAAATAAATTATTTGGGTTTTGTGTGGTTTGCAGAGGCTTATAAAGCATAGGGTTTGTATAGTAAATTGAAGATGCTATTAGTGTATTCTGTCTACAAGCATCTGCTGCATAAGGAGGTAGGTAGGGAACTTGGTTTAATTTGGAATAAGTATATCACAGTGTCCCAGTTCTTCTATTATAGAAATAGGATTAATGCGTCTTAAGCTAGGTTCCCTCTCCCATTTTATTTGATTTATTCATTAGTATTATATAATTATTATTTTACTTTGAAAATATCAAAGTATATGTTTTGATTTAATTGAAATGTTATTTTACATAGTAAATTTGTTATAATTGAAATGAAAGAAAATCCTTAGACAAAAATTCCCCTTAGGGCCATATTTAAATTAAATATCTCTGAATCCATTCGAGCTTTCTATTAAGTAGAGGTACACATATAAGCTGAAGAATCAGTTATAATAAATTGTATCATAATATGTGCCTTACAACATTAAGTAAAAAAAGAAAATTTATTCTGCGTAATTATATGTTCATCTATAATACTAATATTATAAATGTGAAAGGTAGAGATGTTTGTTCCAATTTCAGAGAAAAACTACTAAACGAATTTAAATTAAACTTTCCAGTAATATAGCTTATACATCAAAATAACACATGGGCTGCTTATTTTAAGATTTTGTATAACTCATCTATCAAATAACAATAACTTTAAGCGGGCGAAGCCACGTTTAGGTCTGTAGTATTTATTATATATATGTAAACTTTAACACGTGTTTAACGTAGCAAATTATAAGAAAATGAGTTGGTTATATATAATCTAGATGAATACATGAACTGAATCTGTTCTTTACATCGAAGTTAAAAAACCTTATTTGAGTTTTCCACGCGTCTTATCAGCCCAAGGGACGCCCCTTCGTCGCTAACCACTCTTTACTTTCGATGTTTTTACATATTTTCTTCCGTTTATCAAGGGATCTAAAGTTGTTTTAGGAGTGTTTCTATTTACACATATATGACACAACCATAGATTTAAAGAGACATCGTGGTGCAATCTGACGTGATGTTTGTGAGTTCGATTCCCACTCAAAGCAATAATAATATTTAAATCGTTTTAATTTATTGAGTTGTTGAGTTGGGCACAATTTACTTCGCCAAAGTCACGTTGTATGGAAAACACACGAAGCAAATTGAGTAGAAAAAAATATTCACTTGGCTGCTCGTATAAAACAAAGCTCCCGTCGATACTGACTTTGACGTTCCATCACCACCACTCATTGTCATAAACTTTGGCGGAAAGTGAAGAACGAAGTGACTGAAATTGCGTTCTAAAAAAAATCTAATCGAAAAAAATCTATTATAAAGAACAGGCAATTATCGTGTCTAATTATGTACTTCGAAAGCTTTATATTTGTAAATGATAAGCGGTTTTCAGGATAATTAACTTTTTCAAGTACCGCCCGCCCTCGTTTAATAATTAATTTTTAAAACACAAATATGGGTTTCGTAGCGTAGGATACTAAAACCGTTAAAGCTGGTTTTCGTATAGATTAAAATGTTAGATCCTTTCATATAAAAATATTTGTATAGTCTATGTAGAAAGGGTGCGATAATGCATTTCGCGCAGTTCGCAATTTATCTCGCAGCTTATCTATAAATGTATGGACAAATCTTTCTGCCAAATCTTTGAGGCCAGTGGTGGCACAGGGGCACAAAGTGTGACTGTAAAATCGGCTGGTTGTGGGTTCGATCCCCACTCGAGGAAGTGAAATATTCATTTATTTGCTCTGGTGTTGAGGCAAGAGTTCTGTCACTTAGTAATTCTTGTGTCAATGTCTTAACTCTAGGTTCCCTCTGCCTGCCCTGCTGTGTGCGGGATACTGCGTGAAGCTGTTTTTTTAATCTTTCTGCTTAAACCAGATAATGTGCGAGAAGATAATCAAAAATGTCTTATATTATAGGTAAATAATAAAGTAAACAACTATTTGTGACTAGCTTTGGTGTTAAGTTACTCCTAAAACACGAAGTACGCCGCGCAACTGTACAAAATTAACAAAAGTGATTCAAAATAACAGAAAAAAGATCGATCGATGCATCTTTACAATTACTTTGCGTCAAAAAGGAACTCTTATATTCAATGAATATCAACGGAGAGATTTATTTGGCTGATTTCAATTAATGATTGAGTGGTTTTGAAGCAACGAATTGAGGAAAAAAAGAGAATGTCGTTTCTTTCTGTGGGACCATTTCCATTTATATTATTCCATTTATATTTTCAAGTTGGAAACGTTCTCAAGTTATTGGAATTTGATTGATACGTTGTTTCCTTTACGAATGTAATATTGATAATAGCAGAAAGATTTCTTAAAAAGTCTATTTAAATGTTATTGTATTTTAATTTTGTATATACAGTATATTATGTTATAAACTACTAACTGATGACTAACTGGAACATATTAATTGTAATAGAAGAGGTATTACGTTTTGGGTATCAGGAACAGGAATAAATTCTTAATAAGTACTGCCTGCATTATTTTAAACATATTTTTTGTGTTACATATCAAATTAATAGAGAATGTAAAATTTAAAAAAATTTTGACGCAAAAAAATGAATACTATATCGTGGTAAAGAGTTTGTAGCTCTTAAGCTGCTAATCCCATTATGATAAAACATAGATAAGCACCTCTGCGATGAACACGGCTTTCGATTAAAAAAAACCCGAACACAAGTCGGGGTTCATTCATTCAGGAGCTACAGTACCACAGACAGACACAAATATAGCCATACCTACAGACACACATACAGACATACAGACAGATACAGAGGTCAATCTTATAAAACCTATCTTTTTGCGTCGGGGGTAATTAGTAGGTTTTCCTTTGTATTATCCAATCAGAATATTTTAATAATGTTTTAGTATTTAAATATCGACTTACTATTATTTAAGGATAAACTTTAATTTTTTTCAACAATTTTATAAAAAGTGTTTCTGTAAGTAATACTCAGGTTTTAAAGTGTAATAAATTTCCGTATAAAAACAAAAACAAATTAATATTTATTTTATGTAAATATTATTACTGTTATAAATAAGCTGTGATTGTTATCAGCCATTGTGTACGAGATAATGTCAAACATTTAAATCATTTTTATCTACATATTTGGTAAATTATTCGTATGTAGAGGGCGGTTGTGGCGCAGGGGCACAACCGTGCGAATGTAAACGCGACAGGTTGTGGGTTCGTATTTTCAGTTCTTTACTCTGGAAGTGGTGTCCGGTTCTGCTACTAAAATACGTAGTCCTCTTGAAGTCAGCGGAAAGTTGTATCAAAGATACTGGAGGAAGGTCACGTAAAAAGCATGAGGATACCCCAGAGGGCATGTATGAAGAGGTTGATGACAGTGGACGAGGCGAAAGAGGCATGTAGAGACCGTAGCGTTTGGCGCTCCGTTCTCTTTGACTACCCCACTAGAGATAAAGCGTGAAGCTAGTAGTAGTAGTAGTAGGAACGGAGTGCTTTAACTCTAGGTTCCCAGGTTCCCTCTGCCGATTCTGCTATGTGCAGAATACAGTGTGAAGCTAAAAAAACTCCTATACTTACATAATTTTAACAGCTGCTAGTAGCTCAAAATTTATTTCAGGGATAAAGTTAACAAAATGCAGCGAATGGTGAAACTATTGAGAGTTATCCTTCGCGCGATACCGTAAATATTTTAACCATTTCCGATCTCAACGTATCGTAATTAAATTTAACTATATTTCTATATGTGAATAAAATTAAAACGCCCGTTTGTTGTAATTAATTTCGTTTACCTTTTTTTTAAAACGAGGATCGTAATAATAATGAAATCTTTTTATATAGATATAATAAAATCTTTTTTATTATTTTCCTATCATTTGAAGAACTTCGTATTGATTTTTCTTATATTAGTTGGAGACTGGTACAACTAATATCAGAAAAAGGACTATATTTGTAAAGGTTTCCTAAATATATTTTTTAAGGAATAATCAACATCAGTAAAAAAACTCCCACCACGCCATAACCTGAGCCAATTAGGATACTATATTTTCATTTAAAATATCTTTAGTTACTTATATTTGTAGGAAGAAATCTTCTTATGTACTTATTTAGATTACATAAAGTAATAAAAAAATTAATAGAGCATTAGTCAAATATATACGACGATTATTCTATTTATTTACCAATGCATGCAATTTTAATTATTTTTTAGAAAATTAAATTATCTTTTAGAAAAGTTAACGGGACTCAAATCTGCGTCTCTTATAAGTCATCCAAGATCTTTGACAACTAAGCCATTATTATTAAGAAACATTGTAATTTTTTAATGCTTGTTCTTTTGGAGTTATTTAATTTTTTATTTCATGTTGCAAGAGTAACAATTTATTAAATATATTTAACGATTGAGCTTGAAGCGTCTGTCGGACGCGGTCAAACTTTTAACTAATATCAATGTATTAGTTAAAAGTTTGACCGCGTCCAACAGCCGCTTCAAAGCTCAACTGTGGAACGTTGTTTTAAACTTTAGGTGGCAAACGATTTTCGTGTTTTATCGTTATTTTAAACATAATTCGTTTTTGAAGCCATTCTCCGGATATTAGTTGTAGTTAATATTACGGGTATTACAGTAAGGACTTCTATAACTAAATGAGGAAGGGCAAACGATGTAGGGCAGGCTAAGACTCCACTATTCGACCATCTGTGTGTCTGTCCGTGAATCACCAGGCTGTATCTCATGAACCGTAATAGTTAAACAGTTTAAATTTTCACAGATCATTTATTTCTGTTGACACTATGCAATAAAGACTATAAAGTTGAATAAATTGAACATTTGTGGGAGATCTCGTACAAAAAATGTAATTTTATTGCTATTTTAATAGGTAATGGTTCGGAATCTTTCGTTGCGCGATTTCGTGCGCACTTGGCCGGTTTTTTGTCTTTGAAATTCATTGATTTAGTAGTAAACTAAGCAAAATCGCTGGCATTCAATATATTATTTCCTTATTTCTGTATGAAACAGCGACAGCTTTCTTCGTAAACCCATATCTCAGCGTACCCAAGTACGTATACACACTAAGGTCACAGCCGGTACACGCAAGTTTAGCTACTCGGGTCCACATTTAGATCTTCATCGGGCGAAGGTTAATTGTACGGTACGTCATTTGATTTTATTGGGTCGAACGCCGAAGGGTTAGGCCGGAGGGACCGTATATCGTAAAATAAGAATAAAAGGAATACACGACCCGCTACGGACGAAGTAATTGACAATTTTCTCATCATCACATACAATATGGCTGTTTTATTATTTTCCGTCTTAGATTCTTAAATGGATGGTAGTATTTTGGACTCATTTTCAATATCGATTTTTTTTTAAGTTTTTATATTAAAAAACAAGTGGAAAACATTTGTAACAGATTTCAGGTTGTATCCCGCACATAGCAAGGTAGGCAGAGGGAACCTAACGTTAAGGCACTCCGTTCCCCATTTTCCGCCGAATTCTGGAGGCATTGCGTGTTGAGTGGCAAAACACAACGTGAAGCTGATATAAGTCTCGTTTTTAAATATTATCCAACACTGATTTACGATCCTGATAACGTGCGAAGTGCATGGAGATCTGAATATAACGCGCGTGGGCGGCGTGATGCATGGATATCATTGATGATTATTTATAGCTGTACATATTGTAAATTACACCCACTGATCTTGTAGGGACGCAGTCTGTTTGTTTATAAATAACATGTCTATGTTGGTAAATAATTAATTTTATTTGTTATTCGAGTGCTGCGAATTTGGAGCGGTATATTTCTGTATATTATATGTATGTAACAATTATATTTTTTAGAATATTTATCTATTCTTTCAGCTTGATCACGGTAGGCAGCCTAGTGTTAAGATATTCTGCTCCCCAATTTCCACAGAATTCAGAAGGTTTTGAGTGGTGGAACTCAACGGCGCCCTTTGCCTCTACACCAAAGCGAAGAAATAAAAATATTCAATATTTTACTCGAGTGGGAATCTAACTCTACAACCTGCCACGCTTACAGTTACACGTCTTTGCCCCTGCGCCACTCTCTGGCTCTGGCCTCAAATTCTTTTTTTTTTATATTACTTATAAGTTTATTTATATCATATTATATATAATGTTTTTTCCTATAACTATTAAAAACAATTAATGAAAACCAACAACAAAACAACAACATAACATCAAAAACTCACCAAATACAACAAAATACATATGCCGTATATTGAATTTGTAAATATAACATACACAATCGTAACACAATTCCAGTTCACCGGATGTGGGGCCGGGCGGACCCGGTTAATTACCGGATTCGACGGTAATTACGTTACCCGGGCGACGCGACGGGCCATCCGAACAATTAACTATCATTTGGTTCCCTCGTTACTTCCCTACGTATGTATTGTATGTATTGTATACTGTACGGATGTATTTAGGCTTTTATTACAATGGCTTTAAAGATGTTATTACAATGATATTAAAGTCCATCTCGAATTTTGAATTTGTGTCGTTTATTATTATTTTGTAGTATGGTAGAATAATATGCTACTACATGTTTAACTTTTCAGCTTTCAAGTAGAAATTGTGGAAATGTTTCCCTTTTTAAATATACCTATGAGGAGAAATATATACGAATCTATCTATTCTATACTAAAATTCACTTAAATTAAAATGTGTTTTATTTGGTATATAATATAAATAAGCTTTCATAATGTTTTCAAAAATATCATCATAAAGTGTACTATTGTTTTTTATTTGCTCCGAATTTGAGATAATGGATAAAATAAAAAAAAAACAGTTTCACGCTGTATTCCGCACACAGCAGGGTAGGCAGATGGGACCTAGTGTTAAGACACTCCGTTACCCACTTTCTGCTGTATTCTGGAGGTATTGAGTGTTGAGTGGCAGAACTCAACGCCGCGCTTTGCCTCGAGACCAGAGCGAAGAAATGGAAATATAAATTTAAGAAAATATTTCATCTCTTCGAATTTAGATCGAACCCACAATCGGTCGGTTTTACAGTCACACTATGTGCCCCTGCGCCACGACTGGCCTCTAATAGATAATGGATATTTTTATAAATATTTTGTTTTAGGTTATAATTATTGAAGTCATGGCGCAGCCGATTAGAGTTTGACTGAAAACGTAAAGACTGTGGATTCGATTCCCACTCGGAGTAATAAATTATTTTCATTACCTCACCCGATAACAAGAAAAATTGAGTTATTCATTAGACATATACAAACAACACACGCTAAAGAATAAAAATTGGTGACAAAATTGGGCTGGTTGTGATACGTTTTAATTAAATTTCTTACTCTATTTTAACTGGAACTAGCGAATAATCCAATTTTTCAGAGAGGTATTGTCGATGCACATTTACACTGTCGTACTGTAATTGCTGTCTCGTGCGCCGACGGTGGGTTCGACAGCTTGTCTGACTTGCCTTAACTGAGAACGCATCGTAGCGGATGTGTTTTAAGGCAGAAAGATGAGTTACTGCTCGGTTTGTTTTAATTTTAAGTTGTAGTGAATTTTAATTTACTATAACTTAGAATTAAAAGACTATAAAGTCTTTCTAAAAAAAAATCTCAAGATTACGCAGCGTCTTTATAAAAAAAAACCGGTCAAATGCGAGTTGAATTCGTATTCTGAGGGTTCTGTACCAATATCAGGATGTCAAAGGAAAGTACAATTTATAAAAGTTTGCGGACGTAAGAAACTGATTTTGTGTAAAATAAACAAAAAATATAAGTTTAAAATGTTTTTTTCTATGAAATATCCATAAATTTACAAGGCGCAGGTTAATTTCACTCAAGGAAATGAAATATAAAATATTTCATTTACTACTTACCCAGGTTTCCCCTGGTTACCGTGCTATGTTTGCGGGATACAGCGTGAAGCTAAAACAAAAAAAATGTATAGTGATGTGTTTCACCTGCTTGTGATTTTATTTTATTATCATAAAACAAGGCCAGTCGTGGCGCAGCGGCACGAGGTGTGACTGTAAAATCGACTGGTTGTGGGTTCGATCCCCACTCGAGGAGATGAAATATTTACTTAAATTTATATTTCCATTTCTTCGCTCTGGTGTCGAGGTTAAGCGCGGCGTTGAGTTCTGCCACTCAACACGCAATGCCTCCAGAATTCGGCAGAAAGTGGGGAACGAAGTGTCTTAACACTAGGTTCCCTCTGCCTACCCTGCTGTGTGCGGGATACAGCGTGAAGCTGTTTTTTTTTTTTTTTTTATCATAAAACATATAGACATACACACAAATCAAATCAACAAAATCACATTTATTTATTCACATAACGAAGCCACTTATCAAATCAACCAAAAACAACATTTTTAAATATCCATAAAGATTCAAGAGCAAAACGCTGGAGAATATTTCATTGTCAGTTGGCACTGATTCGTCTTTGTCGAGTTTTGCATTCCGCAGATGGTGTTCCGCGTCAAACGGCGAATAAGCTCGTTCATTTCATCTGTTCTCGTTCCCGTTCCCGTTCCCGTTCCCGTTCTCGTGCCCGTATGTAGAATTGTGACTGGAATATTCCTTATTCTTCACTTACATAATTCATGCTGGAATTGGAATTTTGTTGTATGCGCTTCAAATTTTAAAATGGATTCTGTAAAATTGAGCTGTGATATAAAAATGTTGTGAAGTAAAATTGAACTGTGTTTCAACTATATAGGAAATCAAAGTATCTAATATTAAAGCTTTTTTTCTTTTTGTGATTTAAAGCAGCTTCGCGCTGTTTCCCTATAGCGAGGGTAGGTAGAGGGAACGTGTGTGTAGTGTTAACGTACTCTGTTTCTTAATTTCTGCTCATTTTTCAATATATTGCCTGTTGAGTAGAGAAACTTAACGCCGCAATTTTTCTTATTATTAGAGTGAAAAAAATGAAAATAATTAACTCTTCCGAGAGAGAATAAAGTCCACAATCAGCGCGTTTGCTACTCTACGACGCGACGGTTTAAGCTTTTATGATTTGAAATGTTAATGTATTATTAGTGTGTACCTTATAAAACATATTTCTTTTATTTATTTTTGTTTAGCATAAAATATAAAAAATGATTTTCATCGGCAACACTGAATTGTATCTCGTCGAGTGAGCAATATTTTTAACAGATTTTTATCAATTTCTTTCGTATTTTTTTTACTCTAATCGATAATTTTTAATTGTGTAAGAATTAAAGCTTCATCTGAAGCTTTATTTTGTGTTATATTGAAAACAATTGTAAACTATTATACTATTTTCTTTAGTCAACATGGTAATATTTCGCACCGTTTTTCTATATAAATATAGGAATTTCGAAAGGCACAAGACTGGTAATTGGACGGGTAGGGAGGGCCAGTCATGCGGCAACCCCAGTACCGCCTGGTTGACTTTAACCGGCCAATTTATTTCACCGAATACCCGAGCGCCGGTGCTAAATTATTTCTTTCCTGGATAATCAATATTAGACAAAATAGTTTAGTTGAGGCCAGACATGGCGCAAGTGTGACTGTAAAATCGACTGGTTGTGGGTTCGATCCCCACTCGAGGAAATGAAATATTTATTTACATTTATATTTTCATTTCTTCGCTATGGTGTCGAGGCAAAAGCGCGGCGCTGAGTTCCGCCACTCAACACGCAATGCCTTCAGTTGTGATTTAAGGAGCGAAGACGCGAGCGCGGTGCGGGAGCGGTAAAATCGTAATGTAATTATATTGGCATAATTACAGTAGTTGGACATATGGTATCGCGAACTTTTTTATAGATATTGATATGTTCTATAATACTGTAAAACATTGTTTTGTTCTATCACCAATAGTTTCCGCAGCGCACGCGATGATAGATTTTTTAAGATCAATTTCTGCACACTTTGGGTTACATTATTGCATTTTTATTAGGGATTTAATTTTTTTTTGACAATGTAATATAGCCTATGTTGGTCAGTGAAGATGCAACTTTCTAATAGAGAAAGAAATTTTGAAATCAGTCCGGTAGTTTTTGTGTGAAAACAAAACAAACATACATACAAAAATACAAATCTTTCCTCTTTATAATATTAGTGTAGATTAGTATAGAAGTATAGATATAGATAGGTAGGTTAAATAATTCGAATATGTTTCACTTCCAGCAAAACTACTTAATTATTAAATCTTCATCTTCAAAGGTCAGCAGTTCAGCTGATAATAGAGCTAGAGGTGGGGAAAGGATGTGTCACGTTTCCGAATATTGGTGTAACAAGCTTGGCGACGCCTTCAAGTGGAAACATTGTGCTTTGTTATACAAGCTTGCACTGTTATTGGCACGTATATTCTACATACTAAAGTGTGATTTTTCCTTGTGGTTTACGATGGCTCACAGCGTGGGCGAACGCTGCATCATTTATTGTGTATGCTGTTGAATATGAAATGTGATAGTAGTTACTGGGATTGCAGTTTTTCGTTGTGTATGTATGTATGTATGTATGTAAATTCCCATATCGTCGGCTTAGAGTGTAAACCCGCTATAGCGTGTCGAGCAAATTTTGTAGAGACTAAAAACTTTTTTGTAAAAAAATCTGAGTATACGTGTATTATTAAAAGGTTTTTATGATTTCAAAAATTGGTTTGTATGATCAAATAAAGTAAAGGATTTTGTATTTTTTCCGTAATGGCATTAAAATATACGAGTATATAGCGACAAAAACTGGATTTAGCAGGTTTACACTCTAAGCTGACGATATTTTACATTTTTAGTTTTTTTTGTTTGTTTGTTTTGTTTGTTTTAGTTACGAGTTATATGTGGACAAGTAGACTTTTGTTTAAGAATTATGTTTGTTTCAAAAATAGACTCTTTCGTTACGATCGTATTAGAGGGAAATGAGGTCCAGGAACTATATACATACATATGTAGATGATGCTATATTTTAGTTAAGTAAAATTGTATTAAATCCGTCGTGGCGCAGGGACACAGATAGGTTCGGTACCCACGCGAGGAAATTAAATATTTCATATTTTCATTTCTCTGCTCTGATGACGAGGCAAAGCGCGGCGTTGAATACCGCCATTCCACATGCAATGCCTCCAGAATTCGGCGGAGAGTTAATTAAATTATAATGTAATGAGACCAATTCTAAATAAAATTTTAGGCTGGTCTTTGGGCTTTAGTAATCATAAGATAACATTTTCATGTGAAACTACCGTTTGCCTATAAATCTGGACTCCCGTATAAATTTGGACGTTCGCAGAACAACAGTATTATAAACGTGCGGCAAATAGTGAGATGTTGTTAATATCTTGTCAACAATTTAACGTTATTATAGTTATATTTTCACTGAACAAATTGTTGTTATCGTTCTAGAAATAATTATGTTCATATTAATAACGTCGCCTTGTTTACATACATTTGTATGTGACCTATACTTATCAATTAGGTATTTGTATGATAAAGTATAATCAGTGAATAGAAATATCAAAATATATGTTATATATATATATTAATTGATTTACAAGAAATGTTATATTATTTCATATGTATATACTATGTAAATGCAATTTTTTTTATGGTGAATAAATTATGTGTGTGTTAAGTGTATTTATTATACTAAACTGTTTATCGCACATGCTTAGAAAGTGCTTATTATATCAGAAATATTTCATTTTTATTACTATAAATAAAACATATTATATTTTGTATATAACAATTTATTAAAATTATTAACAATCTTGAAATATTTAACTTCTAAGATCTTGCGTATACGATTTTACATTATACCTAAGCTTCTCAGACAGCTTCGATAACGTCATAGGCTGTTATCAAACCGGCAATCCAAGTCCAAGCGACATTTGTTGTTGTGAGTGACGAGAATGTGATTGTGTCGTGTGGACATTAAAAAAATGGACATTAAAAGACTAATTCATTGTTTATTATTTTTCATAGTAATAAACGTTTCAAAATGCACAAAAACAAAGGAGCTAAACCATCCTTCACCTCCTATAGGATACGGCTTAAAATCTCAATCAGAATCATCAAATAAATTTTGGTTGTATTGGAAAGCTAAACTGGACTCCCCAAACGTAAAACGTATAAGAAAATCAAGATCTCCAGGTGCTGGATTTGATTATACAGGCTATGATGATAATGATTATTACGACGATAGTCATTTGTATCTAAACAAAAAATATCCTTTAGTAGGATTATTTGGAAGCACGTTTTTTTACAATCCAGCTAATGCTCCATATTGTCAGAGAGGCGGTAAATCCTCGTCTCGTCGTCCATATAAGCTCCTTGACTACGACTACGACAGCAATCCATTTAATAGCGCGCATGGCCACATTCCGAAACCTCCGCCTGAGTTTCGTGGGTCGGTTTTCAAGTAAGCTGTAGGATATTGGTTGAAATTTCAGTTGTAAATTACAATTTTTTTATTGACTTTTGTTTATTTCAAAACAATGTTTATTATATATTTTTTTAGATATAAGCAATATCAATAATAAAGGATTACAATTATATGTGTTTAAATAAACTACCACCTAGTGATATTTGAATTAGTAAGAAAATGATATATCTTTAATATCAGACAAACTATAAAAATTGTTGAAAATTTATAGCATTCCAGAATTTACAATATGAAATATCTAATATCTAATATGAAATATTTCTTAATAGAGAAGCTCCTAAAGTAGCATTGCTCATACATTAGTCTCAAAGACTATATTCTATGTTTACAATTCTAGAAATTGTATCTAAATTCTGTGGTTTGCTTTGACTCTGGACTACTTTGGAGAGTACGTTAAATTTATTAATATCTGTAGTAGTATATACGGATTTCACATAAAATTATACCGTAATATTTATTACTAAAATAATTTAGTAATAAGTAATACTATATTGTTACTAAAATAATTTCATAATAAATAATACCAAAGGAAATTGAGGCCACTCGTGGTGCAGGGGCACAAAATGTGCCTGTAAATTGACTGGTTGTGGGTTCGATCCCCACTCGAGGAGATGAAATATTTATTTTCATTTCTTCGCTCTGGTGTCGAGGGGAAAGCGCGGCGTTGAGTTCCGCCACTCAACACGCAATGTCTCCAGAAATTAGCGGAAAGTGGGGCACGGAGTGTCTTAATACTAGGTTCTCTCTGCCTACCCTGCTGTGTGCGGGATACAGCGTGAAGCTGAAAAAATATATATTATTCTCGAAAAGGCAAACAAACAACATAATTAAACATACTCGTAATTTTCGTCTACTTCCTCTTTCTCTCCCTCCCTTCCACTTCCTCTGGGTAACGGTTAGCTACGAGTGGGGTAACGAAATCTATTGACAAAGTTTGTTTTAATTGGATCAATATTCATATATTTGTTCAAAAATAAACGTGCTCGAAACTTGCTATTTTTACAACGTCGCATTTCAATGAAAATGGTATTGTTTAAATATCATATGTTTTTATCTATTGAAGGACTATTGAAATGAAAACGTTGAATTGTTTGTATTCAAAATTTTCAATTTAAAACTGTTTTATTTATAGTGGAGTGTGTTTTATCTAGGAATATAAATGAATGAAAAAATGAATATGAGTTTTTTCACTTTCATGTAAGTAGGTGGGTAGAAGGGACCGAGATTTCAACCCACTGCGTTGAGTGATGTATCTCAACGCAGCACATAATTAATTATATTAACATACACGTCTAGGAGGGCAAGCGTGTGACTGTAAACTCAAGCTTACAGTGATACGTTTGGTTGAGGAACGCTCTGGTGTTGAGGTTAAACGCGGCATTGAGTTACGCCGCTCAACTGGCAATGTCTCCTGAATTCGGCGGCAAGTAGAGATGCGGCTATCCCGCATGGATACGGCGTGAAGCAAAAAAAAAAAATCATGTATGTGCGGCATTGAGAACTGCACAAATGTAAAATTTGAACATGTTAATTAATATAATAAGAAAAACCTTTTACAGCAAGAAATAATAATATTTTATAATTGAATACTTTGGTATTTACCATAATAGAGTCCATAATATTAAACTACTTTCATTTTAGTTTTATCATCAAGTCCATCTAGAAACAGTATAAAAATTTGAACGAAGTGGACTTGAACCCGCACTCTTTCAAACCACTCTCAAGCAATTCATTTCTTTGCTTATTTTACGAACAACATATTAAAATATATCAAAAATAACATCAAACATATCTGCTATCTTGAAATATTATTTATGTTATGTATTAGAAAGGGCCCTAGAGCAGAAATAATCTTAGATTACAATTTTATAGCTCACATCGGCAACATTTAGCCACTATCCGCATTTTGCCTCGCAGCTACGTACCAGTATTGCAATGCTCGAGAGCTCGAGCGTCCAGAAACTGAAATTACTGGGGTCCCTATGGGTATCAAAATTTGTGCATACCGTTTCGCTCGTATTCGACAATTTGAATTTTCATATCACAGTGAATGGAAGTTATGCGCTTCGTTGGTTCGTCGAGTT
This sequence comes from Heliconius erato x Heliconius himera, assembly GCA_013421005.1. Lineage (NCBI taxonomy): Eukaryota > Metazoa > Arthropoda > Insecta > Lepidoptera > Nymphalidae > Heliconius > Heliconius erato x Heliconius himera. Next base: position 29,584 of record JAATLQ010038312.1, read on the forward strand.
ATTTGTTGTACTGTGTGCAAAAGGTTTTGTTACAGTGTGTATTTTATTAGTACATATTTTATTAGTATATCATATGAGTATGGGCTTGTATCTTAAAGATTTTTTTACTTAACATAATATAATATTTGCTTTTTTTATTCCATTTATGTTCCACTTAATCCATGCTTATAAAAATCAATTAAGTGTGAGTTGGACTCGCCCTCCGTGGGTTCCGTACCAATTTCAGGATTTTAGGCCAACGGGAAATACAACTTATAAAAAATGCCTAACTTAAGGTTGCAGGTGTATGCTCTTATTTTTTCTGAAATGAAATACAATTATATTTAATAGTTGTTATATGAAATGTTTATATAAATTTCCATTTTTCAGATTATTTCCTTTATTTGTCTCTCATAATTGAAGATCTATAGATAATAACCCTAAAAGTCTTTACGCGGCGAATAAAATTTGAGACCAGTCGGTCAGTGGCGTAAAGCCACAAGCATGCTGTAAACGCGATAGGCTGTGCTATCGATTATCACACGAGGAAATGAAATATGTAATATTTTCATTTCGTTGAGTTCCACAACACGCAGCGTGTAGCTAAAAAAAGAGTTTCATAACTGTAGGTTTACGGGAAGTGCATACTTTATAGGTTACCGATAACAAAAGGATAACGCGGCGAATTTTGTACAAAACGCAGGAAAACGATGCAAAAACGCTCGTATTTTTTTATTGCGTTGACTTAGAAGCTATATTTCATATTAATTTCAGATTCATACCTCCACGTGATCTCAAGATTAATAGAAATCTTGACAGACGGACAATAAAGTGATAATATAAGAGTTCCGTTCCTTTTGAGGTACGGAACCCTAGAAGGCACAGAGGCTTGTGGACTAAAGCAACTCCATAAATAAAGAAAATATATTTTTTATATACATATATTAAATCTATTTCAATAATATAATTTCCGAAACTTAAAATATTCAAACGTATGCATGTAACATAAGTTGTAGAAGGCAACATAGCTTGTAGAATAAAATATCAATGAAACTGTTGTTGCACAAACTTCGTCATGCAGTGAACATAATATTTGTTTGAAAACCACGAAGTTTACTCGCCAAGACTGCTTGCTTGTGAATTATAACGCTGCAAGAGTAATAATGTGGCTGGATGAGAACGAGAAATAGGTAAGAAAAACTGTAAAACATTGTTATATAAAGTGACATTTCTTACTTATTCTTAGTTTTTTTTGTACATGGGGACGGACGGACAATGTCTGATTGTAAACGAGATGAGGTTCGAATTCGGCTGAACTCAATGGGAACTATTAATATTATTTTAAGACAGAGTGCGACGTTGAGCTCCATCTCCATCACTCAATGCGCAATGTCTCGAATAAGCATGATGACATATTTTAAAAAAAATGTTCTATTATGTTGAGAAATATATTCTAATAAAACAACGCACATATATCACATTTATGCAAAAAATAATAAAAAAAGATTCAGTATTCATAAAAAAAAACATTTTAATTTGAAAATTTAATTAATTTTTTTAATTTAAAATCGCACCAAACATGTCGAATGGCGTCGCTTTCAACGTCAAGTCTGAGTTATCTGTCAATACAATTGCATACAATACAAAATGACAATTCGTTTGTTTACCAAGCCGTGACGTCAATCGCTTTGCTTGGTGTTCTTGGTGTTATCATGGCTGTTTGCCGTATTTTGTACTTTATTTTTTTCTAAATACTTATTAACTCTTCATTTAATAATAAAGTAAATGCGTGTATCGTAATCTATATATATATATAGGCTTTAATTAATTAAATACACAATTTTAGTGTATTATATTTTTCTTGTTGTCATGCCTATTCTGTGGGAAAGCGTAGAATGAGGTATCTTAACACTAGAGAGAACTAAAAAACAACATATTTCGATCATGACTTTATATAAAACAAAAAAAAAACGATAATGATCAATTAAGTGAAAAAATAACATTATCTATATACGAAATTTTTATAAATTTATTAAATAAAATATAAAAAAATGTGAATGTGTAAGATCTGACATACGAGGTAATATAGAGTATATTAAAATAAAACCCTTAATTAACACTCAACGTCTGGAATCTTTGACTCAAAGTGATTAAGTTCTCTAACAAAAAAATATGCTTTTTATTATTCTACTTAAAAATTAGAAATGTTTACTAAATTGTAAATATTTATAATTAAGTATATATACACTCGTGGCAGCTATTTCTTTTAAAAGAAATCGCAAATGAAACTTTCCTTTGTTCGTTGTGTTATTAACGAAGTTGCCTTCCCGAGAACCACGATTTTTAAGAAACCACTCTAAATACTGAATCGGAATGGAATTTTAACCGGAAAAACTTTCTTGGAAAATGAAAATGTCAGCAAATAGGTACTATTTTTCATTTAAAGCTTAGGTAAAGTTTCTGAAGAATACCTATATACTATGTTTAGGTAGAGCTAAAGAATACCTATGTGTTTTACAAGAATACGTGAATAGTAAGAGATTGTATGGAATTATATTATTTTGTCCCTTTACAATAAAAATAGTGGCTTATAAAACAAGTAATAATTATATAGTAAATAAGATTCGGAGCTAGTTTCAGATTCATAGCATATATAAAAAAATATATATAACCAATATCCACAAATTTTATTATACACTATAAACAGTATACAATATCTTTAAGTGAGTTCAGCGAATGTAACAAAATCACCAAAAAACCTAATCTGTCTACGTTTTAATAATAATATACAACACGTAACATCTAGCACACCACCAGTTATAAAGATATTCCTATATAATACGATATCCTATAGAGAAGTTCCGATCGTATGAAAAAGGAACGGCAGCTAATATAGAGTCGTAGTAATTGTATGAAAAGATTGCGCGCCTGCATGTACCCGCAGCGTGTCGGTATTCACTTTATTGCTCTACCGAATGCATTGTTAGGAGTTGGAGTGTCTTCCACAATACTTTCAAGGCAGTTAAGCCTTAACCGTCGCGTGGGACGCACGAGCTAAAGGTTAGTAGTGATGTCTGAAGAACTCTATAAAATTTGCCTCGTTTAGAAATTGTTGCTTCTAATTGAAGTAATTTAGTTCTTTCTTGACTTTCACATTTTTACTATATTTGTTAAGGTTTTATTAGAAGAAAAATAAGTTAGGTGCTAGTCGGACTCGTCTACTAAGGCTTTCGTATTATAAGATTGTAAGTCAACGGGAAGTACCCTATAGGTTTTAATTACAAGGCGAATTTTATACAAAATGCAGTAAAATCCATACATAAATCCTTGTATCGTCTTAACAGCTTGATTTTTTGAAGTTCTTGAGATAAATGGTCTTGACAGATGAACAACAAAGTGATCCTATAAGGGTTCTGTGTGTACCTTTTGATGTACGGAACCCCAAAAAAGCAGGTTAAGCAGTTAAATTTCATGTTTGTTGATGACCTGTAGAGCGTATAAAATGTTTAGTATAATCCATTTGCATATAATCAGTAATAACGTCAGGTTCAGCACCAAATGACCGAAGATAAGGTTTATAGCTTTTTCAAGTAAAAAAGCACTTAACCCTTATCTTTTACATTATAAAAGGCATAATTTTAAAATAATTTTAATAGGTACTTTCAGGTTACCCCATTTGATAACAAACTTTGATAATAGTTAAAATTTAATCATCGCGTGACCATAATCTTGTGAACTCTATTTCCGTTTGATTACCGTCAAATAAATGCTTACCTTCCATGTATTATAGAGCACACTCGGTTCACTCAATTCTACTTCGAATGTTATATATAGAACATTTCAATTGAAAACCTATATTTTAAACTTTGGAATAGTGCAAGTGGTAGCTATTAAAGTCGTATGGTTGAGTAAAATGTTGGGAACAAAGGAAAGATAACAAGTTTGTTGGACAACTTTATGCACGGCGCAGTTCAGCTCGCGCTGTCTCAGTCAAAGATTTACAAGCTCGATTGCGAAACTTTTCTTAGATCCCTTGCAGTTTTCTGTTATGTACGACAGCAATGAGATATTAAGCTGTCCAAGTTTTCTTTTGTTTTATAAACTAATATGGACTTTACTTTTCTTTTTTATTTATAGAAAATATATTTTAATATCACAAACTGTCTTTAACAGGCATTTTTACATTTTAATATTATGCAAGCTATGTTATTGGTATTTATAAAATTTTAATGAAATCATAAAATTGCATTTATAGTTCCTCATAGGTGAAGAGAACTAAAAAAGAAACAGCCCAATTTTAAATAAAACCTTTAATTCATTAATATGACATTAGATTAACAAATAAAAACATAAGAGGTTAATGAAAAATCACTCCATTCTCCGTTCTTTCTCTCATCTCTCACTATGATATAAATATAAGCTTTATATTTATTTATCTCTAATTTAAAAAAAAGTTAATGCTATCATATCTTATTCTAAGCATTAAAGTGAAATAAGATCGCAATCATCCCTTAACAAGAAACGAATGTCATTATGCCGAAGAGATAACAGGACTTACAAGATAGTGTAATTGGGTCCTACAGTTTACTCCTACATCCCCGACTTTATTGTCTTTCTCATACCTTACAACTTTTATCTCTTAAACTCTATATAGAGTCTTTATATTGTGAGATGAAAACATTCTAAACGTCGTATCCCATTTGTTCTAAAGAGGGTATACGATACCGAACTTAAACGTATCGATTTATCCGAAATTGGCACGCGCTTTCCTTAGGAGAGATTATGTAAATTTAGAACAAAGGAAGAAGTAGAGTTCTACAGTAGGTGTAGAAACTTTATGCTTTAAGTTTCTATATTTAGAAACTTTGACGTTAAGTATTTAATAAAGATTTATATGCAGTGAATTATACGCCCGAGTTAGTAGTTTCAAAAGCCTAATCTTCGACATAGCGTGGGTTATGACCTATTTAATATGTAGGTAGCTATTCATTTTAAAACTAAAGCTATAAACTTAAGTTACTGCCAGAGTGTTCCGCACTGCTCCCACATACACAACGAATATATCAAACTTTTGATTTATAGTTTGGAAATTGAAAAATTTACATTTAAAAATGAAGCTTTGTTTGTGGTGGGTAGAGTCGGTTATTATGGTGAGTGCTCTATGCCGCCGGTCTAATCCTGAGGGTTGTTTATCATCCCTCCGACACCAGGAGATAACTTGATCATCCGGAGTGTAAGTTGCCTCACTCCATGGTTCTCGCGTCGTTGCTGTCTGAAAACAATCGCGTAAAGCAAATATTGTTCGAACGGTGTCGGGATAATCGAACGCTTTCTGCGTCACTTCTCTGGTATTGGTTGATACGCGTCTTATGGGATTTTTTTTATCTAATTAGGTAATGAAAAAATAATATTGCTTATTTTTATGTATTTTTTATAATCTTGTGTAAAATATGACTGAACTTTAACTAAAACATTTTTATATAACATTTTTAACTGTTTCATTAATAGTTGCAATATTTTAGGTAAATTAAAATTTATATGTGTATTTAAACTTATATAGTTTAAATACACATATCAATTTTAATTTCAAGCAAATTTCTATCAAAATTTTTCAGTATAAAGTTCAATATATACATACAATTGAAAAGAAATAAAGAGTTGACGCGCAATGCCTCAAGGATAGGGCGGAAATTGGGGAAAGAAAGTGTCTCAATGGAAACGGAGTGTCTTAACACTATGTTTCCAGGTTCCCTCTGGCTATCTTACTATGTATAGGGCTGTCTATTTTTATACTATGCAGGTTCTATCTATCTACATCCCGGTTATTTCAATTCAGCCTAAATACACACATCAATAAGGAGTTAGTAAAAAGTTATTTTAGGGAGCTGGTTGCCAGGGGCGGTGTTATCCTTGAACCTTTGAATATCTGAATATAGTGAATGGTGTCGTTAAGCATTTTTTTATCTTTTCGTCCATTTCTCTATTATCATATTTTTATATTTTACGTTAAAGTGCGTTGTGAATATTATTACGATGATATAATATATTACATACGTGGTTATAAAAAGGTTAGCTGTTTTGGACGGTGCTTTATTTAACTTAAAGCTATTTTTTTGTCCCGCGTATAACAGGGTAGATGGGATCTAGTGTTAAGACACTCTGTTCGTTACTTTCCGCTCAGTTCACATGATATTGAGTGGCGGCGCTTATCGCCGCGATTTGTTATGTTACCAGTATGAGGAAAGGAAAAAAAAAAACTTTCTTCCGAATGGCACCACCTCAAAACAGACATATAAATACATATTATACCTAGAGTTACTGAAGAATTTTAATCTACGTATTTCGTTTCTATTTTACCTATATACAATTTAGTAAGCTACTATAACTAAAGACAATATACAGTTTATTTTCATGGGTAGTATCCATGGTGTTTCAGGGCGGGCGGTGTAATAGATCGCAAAAGGTATGCGAATTTAAGCCTAAGCTTGGGATTTACGAGCGAGGGCTATGTAACGACGATTCTTTGATATTGGATTAACAGAACAAGAATGAATGAACATAACGGGATTATAGAATCTCTGTAACGGTTTTTTTTATTTAGAACAAAAAGTTAATACGTGCTTAATTATATAGGATATTTTTATATAGGTGTAATATAGTTTTATACAGTTTCACGTTTGTTATTGAGCGCCACGCTTTGTCTTATCTGAGCGGGATGATAAATTAATTCATTGTTCCGAATGGCAATCGAACTCACATCCACAGTTTACAGTCAGATGCTGTTCCACTGCGCCACGAAGAATATTTCAAAAATGTTATCAATAAAAAAGGGAAATGGCGTCACTAAAATAAATATGTAAGTGTACTTATTCCCGATGTCCCTTCACTCACCCTGTCCCCGTGTTCTTTTATCACCACCATACGTACATACCACCTGAGCCTAGATATCCTGACTTAAGGCATGACAACGGTACGACTAAATGCTGCATCATTTAACAGGAATAGCAACGAATCCTCTCTTGTCTCGGCAAACGTTCTTTATGCGTTATTTTTGTAGCATATACCAGTTTAATATGAGCATGTGCCTCGGTCAGTCATTTTGGTACTTCGAGTAGGATACGTTTAAATATATATAATTGTCAATGTTGTCAATCAGAGCAAACATCTTTTTAAAATAAATAATTAAAAATATTTTTTTTTTCAGCCACTCGCGTTGCCGTAAACTTGTCGTTCTTTTGTATTTTTTGTTATTCATAGATATTGTAATAAATATAAAAACTTCCTCTTAGCCATGATCCCACAATCGAAGACATTTTTAATTAAGCATATCATTTTATTTGAAAATATATAATATTCTTCAAATAATAGTTAGTTACAACGTAATACATCGAGAATTTGGCAGAGAACGGAAAACGGAAGTGTCCTAATTGAACGGAGTACATTAACACTACGTTCCCAAGTTCCCACTGCCTATCCTGCTTTGTGTGGCTAATAATACTTAGTGAGCGTGACCGAATAATATTTAACTAGATCGTGTTTCAAGAACATATATTACTTTAATATAACAATCTTAACCTACTTATATAGATTTATATTTATATCGATTTATATTTAAAAATCTTGTCAAAATTCCGTGTTCTGAGCTTCAACGACGGGGCTGTTGTTATTTTTGTTATACCCCCGAGAAGCTTTGCAGAAGCGAGGCTAGTTATAAATTCATATAGAGCTGAATTCGTGTTTTAAATTTAGGATGAGTACAAGTTTGTAGACTGGAATTTATATCTTACTAGTTATTTTGCAAGACGAATTTCTATTATTAACTCACTTGGACTTTTGTTCTATTTAAAAAGGATTTATTGTAGATTTCTCCATTAGTTAAAATAACTACAGAATAATTTTAAAAATTATTTTGTTTGTTGACACCACTGGCCAAGCTTGCGACTGTAACGCGATATGCTCAAGCGCGATGGTAAACGCGATGGGTTCAAGTCTCACTCAAGGAAATTAAATATATATTTTTTCAATACCTTTTTTTATATTATAATAATTACCTGCGGAAAGTGGTGAACGGTTGGGAAGTATGTTTAAGAGACCTGTGGTTAACTGTGTTAATATGTAAAATTTTGCAACCTAAATTTGTCCCACTTCTCAGTTTTCGATTGAGCTGAAATTCTGATTACGGCTTCAGTTCTGATGTCAATGAAACTACATATAATTAGTTTTATTGTTCTTCCATACAAAATGATAGACTACAAATTTATGCACAAGACTTCTTATATGGATACAAAAAATATGCGTAGATACTAACTAATCGCGGTTTGTAAAATATATATAACACACTATAAAAATCAACTAGAAAGCTTGTTTCTAAAAATGATTTTTTTATTATTTTACTTAATACTTTACTTACTGTAATTTATTTTAACATTGTTCTAGTGCTTTTAAAAAAGATAATAAAAACAATATTAAAAAAAGTTACATTAATATTAATAAATAAATATAATATTAATTTATACTAAGCAATGTTGACTCCAAATTATTCATAAATATTTAATATGTGAGAACAAAGTAACGTCTGTCCAACTTAAGCTCATTTTGAATAATAAATAATTTTGCTTTTGTTGCAGGTTCATTAAACTTGGAAAATAGAAAGCAACGACATAATTAACAGGTAATCTATGTAGATATATATAATTTTAATATTTTTTTAGCTTCACATACAGCAGGTTAGGCAGAGGGAACCTGGGAACCTAAGAGCTGAGTGTTAAGACACTCCGTTCTCATTAGGATACTTCCATTCTGCACACTCCATCGAATTTTGGAGGCGTTGCGTGTTGAGTGATGGAACTCAACGTCCCGCTTTCACTCATTGAGTGAGGAAGTAAAAATATTAAATATTTCAACGTTAATATTAAAAATAAGTAAATAAATTATAAGTTAATAATTGCATATTATATTGTATTTTTGTCGTTCAGACATTTTTACATGTATTTGAATTTAAAAATAGAAGCTAAAATCGAATATATTAATCAATTTTTATTTATACACTTCTCTTACAAAAATATTCCTTATAATCTTAGTTTTCCATATCTTAAATTTGATTATCTTACAATTATTATGCTTTTAGAACAAAACAAATGTATACAGTATATAATAAAAAATAACACAATTTAAAAAAAATATAATAAGAACTTTCCGATACCGGGAATCGAACCCGAGCCTCCTGGGTGAGAGCTAGTCCGATATATATATATATAGGATCAGGTATCCTAGCCACTAGACCATATCGGACACACTAATAAAGCTCCAATATTTTTATTAATTTCATACATATGTACATCAATAATTACTATCATATTGTAAGATTTTGTTGAAAAATAAAAAAAAATGTGGCTTTACAAAATACAACATCGAAAAATTAAGACTTAAATCATATATCTCAATTACTTAAAGTATACAAAGTGTAAGAATAAAAAAAATAGGACTTAAAAATATGAAGTAATAAATTGAGGAAATAATCAGGCCATCTTGGAGCAGGGGCACAAGTGCGTGACTGTAAATGCGACTGGTTGTGGGTTCGATGACCACTCGAGGAAATGAAATATTTAACATTTTTATTCCTTCACTCTGGTGTCGAGGCAAAGCGCGGAGTTGACTTCTGCTACTCAACAGAATACCTCCAGAATCCGGGATACAGCGTGAGCTTATTTTTTCAGAAATATAAAAGAAATAGCAAACACTTATAAACATTATTATTTTTATTACAAAATTGTATTAGAGAGGCCATTATAAAATCGTTTTTGTAATATTCCCGCGCAGCTAAAAAACAAGCAATCTGTCGTTTTATTGTTCTACGGTCATTGTTAAAAGGGTTATTGAAATATAAATATCGTGTTTCTGGCTGGTTTCCCGACTGAAGCCTTTTTATACGTGGTGACCATATGCGCTGGTCAGCTGGAAAAATTAATATATTTACATAATATATTTATTAAATGGAATGATGGAATGGAATGGAATGGATGGAATGAGGCCGGTCGTGGCGCAGCGGCACGAGGTGTGACTGCAAAACCGACTGGTTGTGGGTTCGATCCCCACTCGAGGAAATGAAATATTTACTTAAATTTATATTTCCATTTCTTCGTTCTGGTGTCGAGGTTAAGCGCGGCGTTGAGTTATGCCACTCAACACGCAGTGCCTCCAGAATTCGGCAGAAAGTGAGGAACGGAGTGTCTTAACACTAGGTTCCCTCTGCCTACCCTGCTGTGTGCGGGATACAGCGTGAAGCTAACTAAATGGAATTCGAATATAATATTTGGGAAAATATTTATTATTTACAAATATTTCTGTTTGAGATTAGTCGTGATGCAGGGACATAAGTGTGTGAGTGTACACACGACTGCTTGTGGGTGGTGCTCCTCCACTTGGGGAAATGAAATATTGGTATCTTTGCTGATTTATTTATTTTTTAAAAATTCCTGTTTATTCTGGTAAAGTTGGATTCTGCTACTACGTAAAATGGGATGATGCGCGAAGATAAAAAATAAAATATAACTTCAGTGTCAAAATTTACCTTAACTACAGGTATTTTTTTTATAATCCATTCTAAGTCCATTTCAGTTTTAAGGCCACTCTTAAAAAAAAATACATAAAAAACTTGACAAGTGCGAGTTGGGCTCAAAAATTGGAGATCTCAAACTTTTTCTGAAATTTAGGCATAGCTTTCATCTAATACCTCACTCGAACTAATTGCCCTATTTTAGGGCTATTTTTTTTAAGATTTAACCACAAATGTATAGCTTAAGATTTTTTCCTGGACTAGTATTACTTGTAGATTCTAGGTTAGCCAGAAGAACCATATTAATTTTGATTAACTTCATAGTATCGAAACACGTAAATGTAAAAATAAATTCTTTTCCCAAGAAATCATGGGGCCGTAAATTTGAGTATATGGTTGGTATATATGGTTTGAAGTTCAACTCGATATTTCCAAGCGTCCCTGAGATAAAGGTTCTTGACAGACAGACGGACAGACAGACAAACGGAGAACAAAGTGATCTTATAACAATTCTTTTTTTCCTTAAAAGCTACGGAACCCTAAAAATGTATATGCTATAACATTTTCAAATGAAATGTCTATATGAAGTTATTATACCAGAACCAGCACAAATATATGAATAGATGAGATCCACTTTAACATATGAAATGAGTTATGAAAGCCAAAGATATAAGTTATATAAGAGTTGCTTACTTCACTTCACGAAACAAAACCGTCCAAATTAACCCAAATAAAATATGAAAACATACTAAAAATAGAGAATAGTGAATGGAAATTGCCAAGTTGTGATTCGTTAAGATTCGAAGCGGTCCTGCAAATCTAGAACAGAAATGGCACAGAATAAGTATTCAGTTCGTTATAGTGTCGAGTGGATTGTGAAGGCTTTTCAGTTGTAAACTTTTACTGAAAAATACGCCTTTGTCGTTCACCCGTGCGTGATAAATTTTTAATGTGGCTCTACAGCTACCGTCACTTGACTCTTTTTTACTTAGTATTGTATGTTTAGTGAGTTTGCTGTAGCTCTTGTACGAGTAGTTCCGAAATCAGCTTCACAAAGTACAGTAACAAAATGTAAAGAGATGAAAGGGTATTGTCAAAATATTCTCTTATAAATATTTTCAAATTTACTGCTAATAGCGTGTATGTCCTCCATCTTGGATGGATAATCAGGATGTCAAATCTTTGAAGAGGAGAATCTTAGGAGCCCATTAAAATTTAAATAAAATATTAATGTTGTAATTTGCATTTTAATATTTTCTAAAGACTTAGAGAGAAATGCTTATAAGAAATGTTTATTTAAAATGAGTAGTTAAAGAGACGTAGATTTAAAATATTGGAAATAAAATGTTCTAACATCATTGATATTTTCTCACTGGAAAAAGAAATTAAGATTTGTATTATTATTATATAATAGTTGAAATTATAATTTGTGACCAACGAAACTTCTGCTTTGCGTATGGCTAGATGTAGTTTCTATGTTATGATTTTGAAACCTTTCAGCTTTCGGGAAATTAATACATTGATAAAGTTAGACAACTAAATGCAGAAACATGTATTGCATTGCATTGCATACGTCAATATCTTGTATACTATGAGTGATCTATGAGTGTATAAATTCTATTATAAATGTTTATATATATATATATATATATAAGAAAGCAGCTTTCAAGTTCAACCCCCAAGTGATAAACTGAAACTCCCAAATTTCCTCTGTCTACCCTGCTATTTGTGAGATACAGAGTCAAGCTAAAAAAAATAATTGAATTATTGAGAAACAAACTATAAAAATACAGATTTCAATAAACAATGAAAGTAAGCCTTGTTTATTTATAGTATGTATGTGTTTTACATACATATATTATTTCCCACTAATTATAAAGCTAAAATTGGAATCGACGATTTCAACTTGTATTGTTTATTTAATACCTGAAAATAAGTACAATGAAAACTAACAAAAGAACACACAGTCATTACACCAACCAGCGAACCTAAAAAAGAGAAACAAAAAAGTAATAAACGCCTCATGACCTTTAATTGTACCTACATTTTGAAGTACCCGCATTTTTCATATACTCAAAGTGAAATAAATAGGCGGTAGTTTAAAATAGAAATTTTTCCATTGACGATAAGTAGAGCGCTTCACGTCTCTCTTAATATGTGCCTATATGTTTTCTTGAAAAGAATATTTTTGCTGTTTTTGCGTAGATATTCGGCTATCATCCCCCACTGGAGGGCGTATAATAGAAGATGATGCTTGAAAAATGAGGCTGTCACCTGTTGCGTATTGTGCTGAGATATTTACTGCTCAGTCAGCGTTGGTATTTGGCTTCCAAATATGTTTATTATTATTCTATAGTCTATAGGCTTTGATCGAATACTATTTCTTTTGTGATAAATTTATCCTGTATTTACTGAAAATAGAACATAAGATAAATATATTTTCGATATAACAGAATGATAAATAATAAGTTGTTTTACAAATTATCATCAGATATAAGAGATACAGAGAAAGTAGAGAGCGGAATATCTCAACACTAGGTTAACTCCGCCTACTTTGCTATATACAGGATACAGCGGGAACCTAAAAAAAACTAATTTTAACATTAAAGATTTGCGAGACCAGTTAGAACTATTTAGATTAAGGCAATTAGTAAGAAAAGCAATGTTATTTAAATTTTTGTAATTGACTTTAATACCTTTGTACGAAGGACGCAAATTAAATTACAAACTTAAGTCTGTTTTCCTTCTCCCTAGTTTATTTAAATGTAAATTGTTGGTTTTGTGGCAAATAAAGAATTGAAATTTTCATATTTTTTTAAATTTATTTTTATTTTTTTATTTTTTTATTTATATTATTTATTTATTTATTTATTTATATTGAACATTAAATATTTTTGAGGCTGAGGCCATCGTGGCGCAGTGGCACATGCATGTAACTGTAATCGAGAAGGTTGTGGGTTCGATCCCAACTCAAGGGAATGAATTTACTAATATTTTAATTTCTTCTTATGGTCTTTCTGGTAACAACACAAAAAGTGATGTCTTATACTAAGTTCTCTCTGTCTACCCTATATTTCAATATTCACGTGAACGAATCCTCACATTCATAATTAAATACATAAACCTATACTTTTATTTAGGTTCTTGATGTCTCCTGGATATAGCAGCTGGAATCTGAGAATCTAGTTTTAAGGCACTCCATTCCTGTTAAGACACTTCCGTTCCCCACCTTCCCTACTTTCCCCGTATTCCGACATATGCGATTCAATATCAGATCAGTAGGACAGAGGCACAAACGTGCAATTGTAAACGCGACAGGTTGTGGGTTCGAGGAAATGAAATATTTAATATTTCCTTGCTTTCGCGGGGTTGAGTTCTGCCACTCAACACGCAATGCCTCTAGAATTCGGCAGAAAGTGGGGAACGGAATGTCTTAACACTAGGTTCCTTCTGCCTACCCTGCTGTGTGCGGGATACAGCGTAAAGCTGAATTGATTTTTTTTCTTGCTTTAATAACGAGGCAAATCGCGGCGTTGAGTCCCCCCCACTCAACACGCAATGTCTCCAAAATCAGACAAAAAGCGGAGAACGGAGACAAACCCGTATTTATATCACTGAAAACTAGACGTAAACTAAAAGTAAACAGATACAGCACAAACACGCCGTGTATACACTTGCGGCGAAGCCTATGCCCGTTGGAGCGTGACGTGATTGCCCATTGTGCTTTAGATCGAGCAACGGACACCCGTTTGTTTAAAACCTACTAGTACAATATACGCATGGGGCGTACTAAGCTGTATTTTACATGGTCATTTGTCTAGCAAATATCCATTAAATAGATAGCATTTTTTGATTTTAATATTATTCTTAAATAGTTGAGGCTAGTCGTGGCGCAGCGGCACGAAGTGTGGCTGTAAAATCGACTGGTTGTGGGTTTCCTACTCGAGGAGATGAAATATTTACCTAAATTTATATTTCTATTTCTTCGCTCTGGTGTCGAGGCAAAGCGCAGCGTTGAGTTGAGTGAGAGTTGACTATTTATAATACTTTGCAGTAATTAAGCAGAGATAGACTTTTATCTAATAGAGATTTTGCCAGTCAACCTTTGGGTTTGAAACGAAAGTGAGGAACTGGGGTGTCTTAATGAGAAACGGAAATCCGTTTCTACTGCTAAGAAAATTCTTAGCAGTGGGTTCCCAGGTGAAGCTAAGAAAAAAATCAGTTAGGTGGGGGTCGTGCTGTAGTTGTAGTTGTAAGTCAAAGAAAAGTATTAGGTAGTTATAAAAGTTGGCAAATTTGAGTTTGCACTCAGGTTGTATAAAATAAAGTACAATTATAATTTTGTAATAGTTATTTTTAATGTTTTTTTCCTTAATTTGAATTTCATAACTGTAAGACCTGGAAAAGTATTTACAAATCAAAACCTATAGTCACCTATTATAGGGCTTGATTTCGCGGTAAATTTCATACAAAATAAAGAAAAAACAATGTATAAATGGTCGTAGATTTTGATTACGTTGACTTAAATGTTTCATTTTTTCTATGCTTTAAGGGACTTTAGACCTGTACATTTGACATTAATTTCAGCTTGATGAGCAGCGCAATTTTTAAATAATTTATTGATAAAAAAATTAAATCAGCTTCACGCTGTATCCCACACACAGCATGATAGGCAGAGGAAACAAGTGTGAAGACAATCCGTTCTCCACTTTCCGCCGAATTCTGGAGGCATAGCGTCTGCGTTTTGTCTCGACACTAGAGCGAACAAATTAAAATATAAATTTAAACAAATATTTCATTTTCTCGAGTGTATCGAACCCACAACCAGTCGCGTTTATAGTCACACTTTGTGCCCCTGCGTCACGACCGGCCTCAATATTATCAATCTATACTTATAATAAATCTGTAGAAAAGTCGTTTCTGTACATTGAAAATATTTAAGAAAAAAATAGCCAGGGTGTTAAAGGATAACTAACAGAATCCATTTCCAACATTTTTGGAATTTTTGTCTGTTTGTCTGTTTGTCTGTTTGTCTGTTTGTCTGTTTGTCTGTTTGTCTGTTTGTCTGTTTGTCTGTTTGTCTGTTTGTCTGTTTGTCTGTTTGTCTGTTTATGTGAACACGTATCACGTAAAAAGTACACAATAAATTTAAGCAACATACATAAAAATTACAAATAAATCAAGGTAGGTTTTAGTCTTTATTTCATTGTAATCGCTTCACTCTATCAAAAGATATAAGTATTTAAGTTTTCAAAATGTTAATATTTGAGATAGTAAAAAACGACACAAGTAACGCTATCTATTGACTAATAGTAGGTACTAACGAATCTTGATAACGCAAAAAACGTTCTGTGGAC
>JAATLQ010038312.1:45574-91287 GCA_013421005.1 Heliconius erato x Heliconius himera
TAAAATGATTAATATTCCTCCCGTCGTAATTAGTGTTTAACTCCACAGAACGTTTTTTGCGTTATCAAGATTCGTTAGTACCTACTATTGGTCAATAGATAGCGTTCTTGTATCGATTTTTTAATATGTCAAATATAAACTTCTTGAAAACTTAAATACTTATATCTTTAGTATTAAAATGATTAATATTCTTTAGTATTAAAATGATTAATATTCCTCCCGTCGTAATTAGTGTTTAAGTCCACAGAACGTTTTTTGCGTTATCAAGATTCGTTAGTACCTACTATTAGTCAATAGATAGCGTTACTTGTGTCGTTTTTTACTATCTCAAATATTAACATTTTGAAAACTTAAATACTTATATCTTTTGATAGAGTGAAGCGATTACAATGAAATAAAGACTAAAACCTACCTTGATTTATTTGTAATTTTTATGTATGTTGCTTAAATTTATTGTGTACTTTTTACGTGATACGTGTTCACATAAACAGACAAACAGACAAACAGACAAACAGACAAACAGACAAACAGACAAACAGACAAACAGACAAACAGACAAACAGACAAACAGACAAACAGACAAACAGACAAAAATTCCAAAAATGTTGGAAATGGATTCTGTTAGTTATCCTTTAACACCCTGGCTATTTTTTTCTTAAATATTTTCAATGTACAGAAACGACTTTTCTACAGATTTATTATAAGTATAGATTGATAATATTGAGGCCGGTCGTGACGCAGGGGCACAAAGTGTGACTATAAACGCGACTGGTTGTGGGTTCGATACACTCGAGAAAATGAAATATTTGTTTAAATTTATATTTTAATTTGTTCGCTCTAGTGTCGAGACAAAACGCAGACGCTATGCCTCCAGAATTCGGCGGAAAGTGGAGAACGGATTGTCTTCACACTTGTTTCCTCTGCCTATCATGCTGTGTGTGGGATACAGCGTGAAGCTGATTTAATTTTTTTATCAATAAATTATTTAAAAATTGCGCTGCTCATCAAGCTGAAATTAATGTCAAATGTACAGGTCTAAAGTCCCTTAAAGCATAGAAAAAATGAAACATTTAAGTCAACGTAATCAAAATCTACGACCATTTATACATTGTTTTTTCTTTATTTTGTATGAAATTTACCGCGAAATCAAGCCCTATAATAGGTGACTATAGGTTTTGATTTGTAAATACTTTTCCAGGTCTTACAGTTATGAAATTCAAATTAAGGAAAAAAACATTAAAAATAACTATTACAAAATTATAATTGTACTTTATTTTATACAACCTGAGTGCAAACTCAAATTTGCCAACTTTTATAACTACCTAATACTTTTCTTTGACTTACAACTACAACTACAGCACGACCCCCACCTAACTGATTTTTTTCTTAGCTTCACCTGGGAACCCACTGCTAAGAATTTTCTTAGCAGTAGAAACGGATTTCCGTTTCTCATTAAGACACCCCAGTTCCTCACTTTCGTTTCAAACCCAAAGGTTGACTGGCAAAATCTCTATTAGATAAAAGTCTATCTCTGCTTAATTACTGCAAAGTATTATAAATAGTCAACTCTCACTCAACTCAACGCTGCGCTTTGCCTCGACACCAGAGCGAAGAAATAGAAATATAAATTTAGGTAAATATTTCATCTCCTCGAGTAGGAAACCCACAACCAGTCGATTTTACAGCCACACTTCGTGCCGCTGCGCCACGACTAGCCTCAACTATTTAAGAATAATATTAAAATCAAAAAATGCTATCTATTTAATGGATATTTGCTAGACAAATGACCATGTAAAATACAGCTTAGTACGCCCCATGCGTATATTGTACTAGTAGGTTTTAAACAAACGGGTGTCCGTTGCTCGATCTAAAGCACAATGGGCAATCACGTCACGCTCCAACGGGCATAGGCTTCGCCGCAAGTGTATACACGGCGTGTTTGTGCTGTATCTGTTTACTTTTAGTTTACGTCTAGTTTTCAGTGATATAAATACGGGTTTGTCTCCGTTCTCCGCTTTTTGTCTGATTTTGGAGACATTGCGTGTTGAGTGGGGGGGACTCAACGCCGCGATTTGCCTCGTTATTAAAGCAAGAAAAAAAATCAATTCAGCTTTACGCTGTATCCCGCACACAGCAGGGTAGGCAGAAGGAACCTAGTGTTAAGACATTCCGTTCCCCACTTTCTGCCGAATTCTAGAGGCATTGCGTGTTGAGTGGCAGAACTCAACCCCGCGAAAGCAAGGAAATATTAAATATTTCATTTCCTCGAACCCACAACCTGTCGCGTTTACAATTGCACGTTTGTGCCTCTGTCCTACTGATCTGATATTGAATCGCATATGTCGGAATACGGGGAAAGTAGGGAAGGTGGGGAACGGAAGTGTCTTAACAGGAATGGAGTGCCTTAAAACTAGATTCTCAGATTCCAGCTGCTATATCCAGGAGACATCAAGAACCTAAATAAAAGTATAGGTTTATGTATTTAATTATGAATGTGAGGATTCGTTCACGTGAATATTGAAATATAGGGTAGACAGAGAGAACTTAGTATAAGACATCACTTTTTGTGTTGTTACCAGAAAGACCATAAGAAGAAATTAAAATATTAGTAAATTCATTCCCTTGAGTTGGGATCGAACCCACAACCTTCTCGATTACAGTTACATGCATGTGCCACTGCGCCACGATGGCCTCAGCCTCAAAAATATTTAATGTTCAATATAAATAAATAAATAAATAAATAATATAAATAAAAAAATAAAAAAATAAAAATAAATTTAAAAAAATATGAAAATTTCAATTCTTTATTTGCCACAAAACCAACAATTTACATTTAAATAAACTAGGGAGAAGGAAAACAGACTTAAGTTTGTAATTTAATTTGCGTCCTTCGTACAAAGGTATTAAAGTCAATTACAAAAATTTAAATAACATTGCTTTTCTTACTAATTGCCTTAATCTAAATAGTTCTAACTGGTCTCGCAAATCTTTAATGTTAAAATTAGTTTTTTTTAGGTTCCCGCTGTATCCTGTATATAGCAAAGTAGGCGGAGTTAACCTAGTGTTGAGATATTCCGCTCTCTACTTTCTCTGTATCTCTTATATCTGATGATAATTTGTAAAACAACTTATTATTTATCATTCTGTTATATCGAAAATATATTTATCTTATGTTCTATTTTCAGTAAATACAGGATAAATTTATCACAAAAGAAATAGTATTCGATCAAAGCCTATAGACTATAGAATAATAATAAACATATTTGGAAGCCAAATACCAACGCTGACTGAGCAGTAAATATCTCAGCACAATACGCAACAGGTGACAGCCTCATTTTTCAAGCATCATCTTCTATTATACGCCCTCCAGTGGGGGATGATAGCCGAATATCTACGCAAAAACAGCAAAAATATTCTTTTCAAGAAAACATATAGGCACATATTAAGAGAGACGTGAAGCGCTCTACTTATCGTCAATGGAAAAATTTCTATTTTAAACTACCGCCTATTTATTTCACTTTGAGTATATGAAAAATGCGGGTACTTCAAAATGTAGGTACAATTAAAGGTCATGAGGCGTTTATTACTTTTTTGTTTCTCTTTTTTAGGTTCGCTGGTTGGTGTAATGACTGTGTGTTCTTTTGTTAGTTTTCATTGTACTTATTTTCAGGTATTAAATAAACAATACAAGTTGAAATCGTCGATTCCAATTTTAGCTTTATAATTAGTGGGAAATAATATATGTATGTAAAACACATACATACTATAAATAAACAAGGCTTACTTTCATTGTTTATTGAAATCTGTATTTTTATAGTTTGTTTCTCAATAATTCAATTATTTTTTTTAGCTTGACTCTGTATCTCACAAATAGCAGGGTAGACAGAGGAAATTTGGGAGTTTCAGTTTATCACTTGGGGGTTGAACTTGAAAGCTGCTTTCTTATATATATATATATATATATAAACATTTATAATAGAATTTATACACTCATAGATCACTCATAGTATACAAGATATTGACGTATGCAATGCAATGCAATACATGTTTCTGCATTTAGTTGTCTAACTTTATCAATGTATTAATTTCCCGAAAGCTGAAAGGTTTCAAAATCATAACATAGAAACTACATCTAGCCATACGCAAAGCAGAAGTTTCGTTGGTCACAAATTATAATTTCAACTATTATATAATAATAATACAAATCTTAATTTCTTTTTCCAGTGAGAAAATATCAATGATGTTAGAACATTTTATTTCCAATATTTTAAATCTACGTCTCTTTAACTACTCATTTTAAATAAACATTTCTTATAAGCATTTCTCTCTAAGTCTTTAGAAAATATTAAAATGCAAATTACAACATTAATATTTTATTTAAATTTTAATGGGCTCCTAAGATTCTCCTCTTCAAAGATTTGACATCCTGATTATCCATCCAAGATGGAGGACATACACGCTATTAGCAGTAAATTTGAAAATATTTATAAGAGAATATTTTGACAATACCCTTTCATCTCTTTACATTTTGTTACTGTACTTTGTGAAGCTGATTTCGGAACTACTCGTACAAGAGCTACAGCAAACTCACTAAACATACAATACTAAGTAAAAAAGAGTCAAGTGACGGTAGCTGTAGAGCCACATTAAAAATTTATCACGCACGGGTGAACGACAAAGGCGTATTTTTCAGTAAAAGTTTACAACTGAAAAGCCTTCACAATCCACTCGACACTATAACGAACTGAATACTTATTCTGTGCCATTTCTGTTCTAGATTTGCAGGACCGCTTCGAATCTTAACGAATCACAACTTGGCAATTTCCATTCACTATTCTCTATTTTTAGTATGTTTTCATATTTTATTTGGGTTAATTTGGACGGTTTTGTTTCGTGAAGTGAAGTAAGCAACTCTTATATAACTTATATCTTTGGCTTTCATAACTCATTTCATATGTTAAAGTGGATCTCATCTATTCATATATTTGTGCTGGTTCTGGTATAATAACTTCATATAGACATTTCATTTGAAAATGTTATAGCATATACATTTTTAGGGTTCCGTAGCTTTTAAGGAAAAAAAGAATTGTTATAAGATCACTTTGTTCTCCGTTTGTCTGTCTGTCCGTCTGTCTGTCAAGAACCTTTATCTCAGGGACGCTTGGAAATATCGAGTTGAACTTCAAACCATATATACCAACCATATACTCAAATTTACGGCCCCATGATTTCTTGGGAAAAGAATTTATTTTTACATTTACGTGTTTCGATACTATGAAGTTAATCAAAATTAATATGGTTCTTCTGGCTAACCTAGAATCTACAAGTAATACTAGTCCAGGAAAAAATCTTAAGCTATACATTTGTGGTTAAATCTTAAAAAAAATAGCCCTAAAATAGGGCAATTAGTTCGAGTGAGGTATTAGATGAAAGCTATGCCTAAATTTCAGAAAAAGTTTGAGATCTCCAATTTTTGAGCCCAACTCGCACTTGTCAAGTTTTTTATGTATTTTTTTTTAAGAGTGGCCTTAAAACTGAAATGGACTTAGAATGGATTATAAAAAAAATACCTGTAGTTAAGGTAAATTTTGACACTGAAGTTATATTTTATTTTTTATCTTCGCGCATCATCCCATTTTACGTAGTAGCAGAATCCAACTTTACCAGAATAAACAGGAATTTTTAAAAAATAAATAAATCAGCAAAGATACCAATATTTCATTTCCCCAAGTGGAGGAGCACCACCCACAAGCAGTCGTGTGTACACTCACACACTTATGTCCCTGCATCACGACTAATCTCAAACAGAAATATTTGTAAATAATAAATATTTTCCCAAATATTATATTCGAATTCCATTTAGTTAGCTTCACGCTGTATCCCGCACACAGCAGGGTAGGCAGAGGGAACCTAGTGTTAAGACACTCCGTTCCTCACTTTCTGCCGAATTCTGGAGGCACTGCGTGTTGAGTGGCATAACTCAACGCCGCGCTTAACCTCGACACCAGAACGAAGAAATGGAAATATAAATTTAAGTAAATATTTCATTTCCTCGAGTGGGGATCGAACCCACAACCAGTCGGTTTTGCAGTCACACCTCGTGCCGCTGCGCCACGACCGGCCTCATTCCATCCATTCCATTCCATTCCATCATTCCATTTAATAAATATATTATGTAAATATATTAATTTTTCCAGCTGACCAGCGCATATGGTCACCACGTATAAAAAGGCTTCAGTCGGGAAACCAGCCAGAAACACGATATTTATATTTCAATAACCCTTTTAACAATGACCGTAGAACAATAAAACGACAGATTGCTTGTTTTTTAGCTGCGCGGGAATATTACAAAAACGATTTTATAATGGCCTCTCTAATACAATTTTGTAATAAAAATAATAATGTTTATAAGTGTTTGCTATTTCTTTTATATTTCTGAAAAAATAAGCTCACGCTGTATCCCGGATTCTGGAGGTATTCTGTTGAGTAGCAGAAGTCAACTCCGCGCTTTGCCTCGACACCAGAGTGAAGGAATAAAAATGTTAAATATTTCATTTCCTCGAGTGGTCATCGAACCCACAACCAGTCGCATTTACAGTCACGCACTTGTGCCCCTGCTCCAAGATGGCCTGATTATTTCCTCAATTTATTACTTCATATTTTTAAGTCCTATTTTTTTTATTCTTACACTTTGTATACTTTAAGTAATTGAGATATATGATTTAAGTCTTAATTTTTCGATGTTGTATTTTGTAAAGCCACATTTTTTTTTATTTTTCAACAAAATCTTACAATATGATAGTAATTATTGATGTACATATGTATGAAATTAATAAAAATATTGGAGCTTTATTAGTGTGTCCGATATGGTCTAGTGGCTAGGATACCTGATCCTATATATATATATATCGGACTAGCTCTCACCCAGGAGGCTCGGGTTCGATTCCCGGTATCGGAAAGTTCTTATTATATTTTTTTTAAATTGTGTTATTTTTTATTATATACTGTATACATTTGTTTTGTTCTAAAAGCATAATAATTGTAAGATAATCAAATTTAAGATATGGAAAACTAAGATTATAAGGAATATTTTTGTAAGAGAAGTGTATAAATAAAAATTGATTAATATATTCGATTTTAGCTTCTATTTTTAAATTCAAATACATGTAAAAATGTCTGAACGACAAAAATACAATATAATATGCAATTATTAACTTATAATTTATTTACTTATTTTTAATATTAACGTTGAAATATTTAATATTTTTACTTCCTCACTCAATGAGTGAAAGCGGGACGTTGAGTTCCATCACTCAACACGCAACGCCTCCAAAATTCGATGGAGTGTGCAGAATGGAAGTATCCTAATGAGAACGGAGTGTCTTAACACTCAGCTCTTAGGTTCCCAGGTTCCCTCTGCCTAACCTGCTGTATGTGAAGCTAAAAAAATATTAAAATTATATATATCTACATAGATTACCTGTTAATTATGTCGTTGCTTTCTATTTTCCAAGTTTAATGAACCTGCAACAAAAGCAAAATTATTTATTATTCAAAATGAGCTTAAGTTGGACAGACGTTACTTTGTTCTCACATATTAAATATTTATGAATAATTTGGAGTCAACATTGCTTAGTATAAATTAATATTATATTTATTTATTAATATTAATGTAACTTTTTTTAATATTGTTTTTATTATCTTTTTTAAAAGCACTAGAACAATGTTAAAATAAATTACAGTAAGTAAAGTATTAAGTAAAATAATAAAAAAATCATTTTTAGAAACAAGCTTTCTAGTTGATTTTTATAGTGTGTTATATATATTTTACAAACCGCGATTAGTTAGTATCTACGCATATTTTTTGTATCCATATAAGAAGTCTTGTGCATAAATTTGTAGTCTATCATTTTGTATGGAAGAACAATAAAACTAATTATATGTAGTTTCATTGACATCAGAACTGAAGCCGTAATCAGAATTTCAGCTCAATCGAAAACTGAGAAGTGGGACAAATTTAGGTTGCAAAATTTTACATATTAACACAGTTAACCACAGGTCTCTTAAACATACTTCCCAACCGTTCACCACTTTCCGCAGGTAATTATTATAATATAAAAAAAGGTATTGAAAAAATATATATTTAATTTCCTTGAGTGAGACTTGAACCCATCGCGTTTACCATCGCGCTTGAGCATATCGCGTTACAGTCGCAAGCTTGGCCAGTGGTGTCAACAAACAAAATAATTTTTAAAATTATTCTGTAGTTATTTTAACTAATGGAGAAATCTACAATAAATCCTTTTTAAATAGAACAAAAGTCCAAGTGAGTTAATAATAGAAATTCGTCTTGCAAAATAACTAGTAAGATATAAATTCCAGTCTACAAACTTGTACTCATCCTAAATTTAAAACACGAATTCAGCTCTATATGAATTTATAACTAGCCTCGCTTCTGCAAAGCTTCTCGGGGGTATAACAAAAATAACAACAGCCCCGTCGTTGAAGCTCAGAACACGGAATTTTGACAAGATTTTTAAATATAAATCGATATAAATATAAATCTATATAAGTAGGTTAAGATTGTTATATTAAAGTAATATATGTTCTTGAAACACGATCTAGTTAAATATTATTCGGTCACGCTCACTAAGTATTATTAGCCACACAAAGCAGGATAGGCAGTGGGAACTTGGGAACGTAGTGTTAATGTACTCCGTTCAATTAGGACACTTCCGTTTTCCGTTCTCTGCCAAATTCTCGATGTATTACGTTGTAACTAACTATTATTTGAAGAATATTATATATTTTCAAATAAAATGATATGCTTAATTAAAAATGTCTTCGATTGTGGGATCATGGCTAAGAGGAAGTTTTTATATTTATTACAATATCTATGAATAACAAAAAATACAAAAGAACGACAAGTTTACGGCAACGCGAGTGGCTGAAAAAAAAAATATTTTTAATTATTTATTTTAAAAAGATGTTTGCTCTGATTGACAACATTGACAATTATATATATTTAAACGTATCCTACTCGAAGTACCAAAATGACTGACCGAGGCACATGCTCATATTAAACTGGTATATGCTACAAAAATAACGCATAAAGAACGTTTGCCGAGACAAGAGAGGATTCGTTGCTATTCCTGTTAAATGATGCAGCATTTAGTCGTACCGTTGTCATGCCTTAAGTCAGGATATCTAGGCTCAGGTGGTATGTACGTATGGTGGTGATAAAAGAACACGGGGACAGGGTGAGTGAAGGGACATCGGGAATAAGTACACTTACATATTTATTTTAGTGACGCCATTTCCCTTTTTTATTGATAACATTTTTGAAATATTCTTCGTGGCGCAGTGGAACAGCATCTGACTGTAAACTGTGGATGTGAGTTCGATTGCCATTCGGAACAATGAATTAATTTATCATCCCGCTCAGATAAGACAAAGCGTGGCGCTCAATAACAAACGTGAAACTGTATAAAACTATATTACACCTATATAAAAATATCCTATATAATTAAGCACGTATTAACTTTTTGTTCTAAATAAAAAAAACCGTTACAGAGATTCTATAATCCCGTTATGTTCATTCATTCTTGTTCTGTTAATCCAATATCAAAGAATCGTCGTTACATAGCCCTCGCTCGTAAATCCCAAGCTTAGGCTTAAATTCGCATACCTTTTGCGATCTATTACACCGCCCGCCCTGAAACACCATGGATACTACCCATGAAAATAAACTGTATATTGTCTTTAGTTATAGTAGCTTACTAAATTGTATATAGGTAAAATAGAAACGAAATACGTAGATTAAAATTCTTCAGTAACTCTAGGTATAATATGTATTTATATGTCTGTTTTGAGGTGGTGCCATTCGGAAGAAAGTTTTTTTTTTTCCTTTCCTCATACTGGTAACATAACAAATCGCGGCGATAAGCGCCGCCACTCAATATCATGTGAACTGAGCGGAAAGTAACGAACAGAGTGTCTTAACACTAGATCCCATCTACCCTGTTATACGCGGGACAAAAAAATAGCTTTAAGTTAAATAAAGCACCGTCCAAAACAGCTAACCTTTTTATAACCACGTATGTAATATATTATATCATCGTAATAATATTCACAACGCACTTTAACGTAAAATATAAAAATATGATAATAGAGAAATGGACGAAAAGATAAAAAAATGCTTAACGACACCATTCACTATATTCAGATATTCAAAGGTTCAAGGATAACACCGCCCCTGGCAACCAGCTCCCTAAAATAACTTTTTACTAACTCCTTATTGATGTGTGTATTTAGGCTGAATTGAAATAACCGGGATGTAGATAGATAGAACCTGCATAGTATAAAAATAGACAGCCCTATACATAGTAAGATAGCCAGAGGGAACCTGGAAACATAGTGTTAAGACACTCCGTTTCCATTGAGACACTTTCTTTCCCCAATTTCCGCCCTATCCTTGAGGCATTGCGCGTCAACTCTTTATTTCTTTTCAATTGTATGTATATATTGAACTTTATACTGAAAAATTTTGATAGAAATTTGCTTGAAATTAAAATTGATATGTGTATTTAAACTATATAAGTTTAAATACACATATAAATTTTAATTTACCTAAAATATTGCAACTATTAATGAAACAGTTAAAAATGTTATATAAAAATGTTTTAGTTAAAGTTCAGTCATATTTTACACAAGATTATAAAAAATACATAAAAATAAGCAATATTATTTTTTCATTACCTAATTAGATAAAAAAAATCCCATAAGACGCGTATCAACCAATACCAGAGAAGTGACGCAGAAAGCGTTCGATTATCCCGACACCGTTCGAACAATATTTGCTTTACGCGATTGTTTTCAGACAGCAACGACGCGAGAACCATGGAGTGAGGCAACTTACACTCCGGATGATCAAGTTATCTCCTGGTGTCGGAGGGATGATAAACAACCCTCAGGATTAGACCGGCGGCATAGAGCACTCACCATAATAACCGACTCTACCCACCACAAACAAAGCTTCATTTTTAAATGTAAATTTTTCAATTTCCAAACTATAAATCAAAAGTTTGATATATTCGTTGTGTATGTGGGAGCAGTGCGGAACACTCTGGCAGTAACTTAAGTTTATAGCTTTAGTTTTAAAATGAATAGCTACCTACATATTAAATAGGTCATAACCCACGCTATGTCGAAGATTAGGCTTTTGAAACTACTAACTCGGGCGTATAATTCACTGCATATAAATCTTTATTAAATACTTAACGTCAAAGTTTCTAAATATAGAAACTTAAAGCATAAAGTTTCTACACCTACTGTAGAACTCTACTTCTTCCTTTGTTCTAAATTTACATAATCTCTCCTAAGGAAAGCGCGTGCCAATTTCGGATAAATCGATACGTTTAAGTTCGGTATCGTATACCCTCTTTAGAACAAATGGGATACGACGTTTAGAATGTTTTCATCTCACAATATAAAGACTCTATATAGAGTTTAAGAGATAAAAGTTGTAAGGTATGAGAAAGACAATAAAGTCGGGGATGTAGGAGTAAACTGTAGGACCCAATTACACTATCTTGTAAGTCCTGTTATCTCTTCGGCATAATGACATTCGTTTCTTGTTAAGGGATGATTGCGATCTTATTTCACTTTAATGCTTAGAATAAGATATGATAGCATTAACTTTTTTTTAAATTAGAGATAAATAAATATAAAGCTTATATTTATATCATAGTGAGAGATGAGAGAAAGAACGGAGAATGGAGTGATTTTTCATTAACCTCTTATGTTTTTATTTGTTAATCTAATGTCATATTAATGAATTAAAGGTTTTATTTAAAATTGGGCTGTTTCTTTTTTAGTTCTCTTCACCTATGAGGAACTATAAATGCAATTTTATGATTTCATTAAAATTTTATAAATACCAATAACATAGCTTGCATAATATTAAAATGTAAAAATGCCTGTTAAAGACAGTTTGTGATATTAAAATATATTTTCTATAAATAAAAAAGAAAAGTAAAGTCCATATTAGTTTATAAAACAAAAGAAAACTTGGACAGCTTAATATCTCATTGCTGTCGTACATAACAGAAAACTGCAAGGGATCTAAGAAAAGTTTCGCAATCGAGCTTGTAAATCTTTGACTGAGACAGCGCGAGCTGAACTGCGCCGTGCATAAAGTTGTCCAACAAACTTGTTATCTTTCCTTTGTTCCCAACATTTTACTCAACCATACGACTTTAATAGCTACCACTTGCACTATTCCAAAGTTTAAAATATAGGTTTTCAATTGAAATGTTCTATATATAACATTCGAAGTAGAATTGAGTGAACCGAGTGTGCTCTATAATACATGGAAGGTAAGCATTTATTTGACGGTAATCAAACGGAAATAGAGTTCACAAGATTATGGTCACGCGATGATTAAATTTTAACTATTATCAAAGTTTGTTATCAAATGGGGTAACCTGAAAGTACCTATTAAAATTATTTTAAAATTATGCCTTTTATAATGTAAAAGATAAGGGTTAAGTGCTTTTTTACTTGAAAAAGCTATAAACCTTATCTTCGGTCATTTGGTGCTGAACCTGACGTTATTACTGATTATATGCAAATGGATTATACTAAACATTTTATACGCTCTACAGGTCATCAACAAACATGAAATTTAACTGCTTAACCTGCTTTTTTGGGGTTCCGTACATCAAAAGGTACACACAGAACCCTTATAGGATCACTTTGTTGTTCATCTGTCAAGACCATTTATCTCAAGAACTTCAAAAAATCAAGCTGTTAAGACGATACAAGGATTTATGTATGGATTTTACTGCATTTTGTATAAAATTCGCCTTGTAATTAAAACCTATAGGGTACTTCCCGTTGACTTACAATCTTATAATACGAAAGCCTTAGTAGACGAGTCCGACTAGCACCTAACTTATTTTTCTTCTAATAAAACCTTAACAAATATAGTAAAAATGTGAAAGTCAAGAAAGAACTAAATTACTTCAATTAGAAGCAACAATTTCTAAACGAGGCAAATTTTATAGAGTTCTTCAGACATCACTACTAACCTTTAGCTCGTGCGTCCCACGCGACGGTTAAGGCTTAACTGCCTTGAAAGTATTGTGGAAGACACTCCAACTCCTAACAATGCATTCGGTAGAGCAATAAAGTGAATACCGACACGCTGCGGGTACATGCAGGCGCGCAATCTTTTCATACAATTACTACGACTCTATATTAGCTGCCGTTCCTTTTTCATACGATCGGAACTTCTCTATAGGATATCGTATTATATAGGAATATCTTTATAACTGGTGGTGTGCTAGATGTTACGTGTTGTATATTATTATTAAAACGTAGACAGATTAGGTTTTTTGGTGATTTTGTTACATTCGCTGAACTCACTTAAAGATATTGTATACTGTTTATAGTGTATAATAAAATTTGTGGATATTGGTTATATATATTTTTTTATATATGCTATGAATCTGAAACTAGCTCCGAATCTTATTTACTATATAATTATTACTTGTTTTATAAGCCACTATTTTTATTGTAAAGGGACAAAATAATATAATTCCATACAATCTCTTACTATTCACGTATTCTTGTAAAACACATAGGTATTCTTTAGCTCTACCTAAACATAGTATATAGGTATTCTTCAGAAACTTTACCTAAGCTTTAAATGAAAAATAGTACCTATTTGCTGACATTTTCATTTTCCAAGAAAGTTTTTCCGGTTAAAATTCCATTCCGATTCAGTATTTAGAGTGGTTTCTTAAAAATCGTGGTTCTCGGGAAGGCAACTTCGTTAATAACACAACGAACAAAGGAAAGTTTCATTTGCGATTTCTTTTAAAAGAAATAGCTGCCACGAGTGTATATATACTTAATTATAAATATTTACAATTTAGTAAACATTTCTAATTTTTAAGTAGAATAATAAAAAGCATATTTTTTTGTTAGAGAACTTAATCACTTTGAGTCAAAGATTCCAGACGTTGAGTGTTAATTAAGGGTTTTATTTTAATATACTCTATATTACCTCGTATGTCAGATCTTACACATTCACATTTTTTTATATTTTATTTAATAAATTTATAAAAATTTCGTATATAGATAATGTTATTTTTTCACTTAATTGATCATTATCGTTTTTTTTTTGTTTTATATAAAGTCATGATCGAAATATGTTGTTTTTTAGTTCTCTCTAGTGTTAAGATACCTCATTCTACGCTTTCCCACAGAATAGGCATGACAACAAGAAAAATATAATACACTAAAATTGTGTATTTAATTAATTAAAGCCTATATATATATATAGATTACGATACACGCATTTACTTTATTATTAAATGAAGAGTTAATAAGTATTTAGAAAAAAATAAAGTACAAAATACGGCAAACAGCCATGATAACACCAAGAACACCAAGCAAAGCGATTGACGTCACGGCTTGGTAAACAAACGAATTGTCATTTTGTATTGTATGCAATTGTATTGACAGATAACTCAGACTTGACGTTGAAAGCGACGCCATTCGACATGTTTGGTGCGATTTTAAATTAAAAAAATTAATTAAATTTTCAAATTAAAATGTTTTTTTTTATGAATACTGAATCTTTTTTTATTATTTTTTGCATAAATGTGATATATGTGCGTTGTTTTATTAGAATATATTTCTCAACATAATAGAACATTTTTTTTAAAATATGTCATCATGCTTATTCGAGACATTGCGCATTGAGTGATGGAGATGGAGCTCAACGTCGCACTCTGTCTTAAAATAATATTAATAGTTCCCATTGAGTTCAGCCGAATTCGAACCTCATCTCGTTTACAATCAGACATTGTCCGTCCGTCCCCATGTACAAAAAAAACTAAGAATAAGTAAGAAATGTCACTTTATATAACAATGTTTTACAGTTTTTCTTACCTATTTCTCGTTCTCATCCAGCCACATTATTACTCTTGCAGCGTTATAATTCACAAGCAAGCAGTCTTGGCGAGTAAACTTCGTGGTTTTCAAACAAATATTATGTTCACTGCATGACGAAGTTTGTGCAACAACAGTTTCATTGATATTTTATTCTACAAGCTATGTTGCCTTCTACAACTTATGTTACATGCATACGTTTGAATATTTTAAGTTTCGGAAATTATATTATTGAAATAGATTTAATATATGTATATAAAAAATATATTTTCTTTATTTATGGAGTTGCTTTAGTCCACAAGCCTCTGTGCCTTCTAGGGTTCCGTACCTCAAAAGGAACGGAACTCTTATATTATCACTTTATTGTCCGTCTGTCAAGATTTCTATTAATCTTGAGATCACGTGGAGGTATGAATCTGAAATTAATATGAAATATAGCTTCTAAGTCAACGCAATAAAAAAATACGAGCGTTTTTGCATCGTTTTCCTGCGTTTTGTACAAAATTCGCCGCGTTATCCTTTTGTTATCGGTAACCTATAAAGTATGCACTTCCCGTAAACCTACAGTTATGAAACTCTTTTTTTAGCTACACGCTGCGTGTTGTGGAACTCAACGAAATGAAAATATTACATATTTCATTTCCTCGTGTGATAATCGATAGCACAGCCTATCGCGTTTACAGCATGCTTGTGGCTTTACGCCACTGACCGACTGGTCTCAAATTTTATTCGCCGCGTAAAGACTTTTAGGGTTATTATCTATAGATCTTCAATTATGAGAGACAAATAAAGGAAATAATCTGAAAAATGGAAATTTATATAAACATTTCATATAACAACTATTAAATATAATTGTATTTCATTTCAGAAAAAATAAGAGCATACACCTGCAACCTTAAGTTAGGCATTTTTTATAAGTTGTATTTCCCGTTGGCCTAAAATCCTGAAATTGGTACGGAACCCACGGAGGGCGAGTCCAACTCACACTTAATTGATTTTTATAAGCATGGATTAAGTGGAACATAAATGGAATAAAAAAAGCAAATATTATATTATGTTAAGTAAAAAAATCTTTAAGATACAAGCCCATACTCATATGATATACTAATAAAATATGTACTAATAAAATACACACTGTAACAAAACCTTTTGCACACAGTACAACAAATAACTCGACGAACCAACGAAGCGCATAACTTCCATTCACTGTGATATGAAAATTCAAATTGTCGAATACGAGCGAAACGGTATGCACAAATTTTGATACCCATAGGGACCCCAGTAATTTCAGTTTCTGGACGCTCGAGCTCTCGAGCATTGCAATACTGGTACGTAGCTGCGAGGCAAAATGCGGATAGTGGCTAAATGTTGCCGATGTGAGCTATAAAATTGTAATCTAAGATTATTTCTGCTCTAGGGCCCTTTCTAATACATAACATAAATAATATTTCAAGATAGCAGATATGTTTGATGTTATTTTTGATATATTTTAATATGTTGTTCGTAAAATAAGCAAAGAAATGAATTGCTTGAGAGTGGTTTGAAAGAGTGCGGGTTCAAGTCCACTTCGTTCAAATTTTTATACTGTTTCTAGATGGACTTGATGATAAAACTAAAATGAAAGTAGTTTAATATTATGGACTCTATTATGGTAAATACCAAAGTATTCAATTATAAAATATTATTATTTCTTGCTGTAAAAGGTTTTTCTTATTATATTAATTAACATGTTCAAATTTTACATTTGTGCAGTTCTCAATGCCGCACATACATGATTTTTTTTTTTTGCTTCACGCCGTATCCATGCGGGATAGCCGCATCTCTACTTGCCGCCGAATTCAGGAGACATTGCCAGTTGAGCGGCGTAACTCAATGCCGCGTTTAACCTCAACACCAGAGCGTTCCTCAACCAAACGTATCACTGTAAGCTTGAGTTTACAGTCACACGCTTGCCCTCCTAGACGTGTATGTTAATATAATTAATTATGTGCTGCGTTGAGATACATCACTCAACGCAGTGGGTTGAAATCTCGGTCCCTTCTACCCACCTACTTACATGAAAGTGAAAAAACTCATATTCATTTTTTCATTCATTTATATTCCTAGATAAAACACACTCCACTATAAATAAAACAGTTTTAAATTGAAAATTTTGAATACAAACAATTCAACGTTTTCATTTCAATAGTCCTTCAATAGATAAAAACATATGATATTTAAACAATACCATTTTCATTGAAATGCGACGTTGTAAAAATAGCAAGTTTCGAGCACGTTTATTTTTGAACAAATATATGAATATTGATCCAATTAAAACAAACTTTGTCAATAGATTTCGTTACCCCACTCGTAGCTAACCGTTACCCAGAGGAAGTGGAAGGGAGGGAGAGAAAGAGGAAGTAGACGAAAATTACGAGTATGTTTAATTATGTTGTTTGTTTGCCTTTTCGAGAATAATATATATTTTTTCAGCTTCACGCTGTATCCCGCACACAGCAGGGTAGGCAGAGAGAACCTAGTATTAAGACACTCCGTGCCCCACTTTCCGCTAATTTCTGGAGACATTGCGTGTTGAGTGGCGGAACTCAACGCCGCGCTTTCCCCTCGACACCAGAGCGAAGAAATGAAAATAAATATTTCATCTCCTCGAGTGGGGATCGAACCCACAACCAGTCAATTTACAGGCACATTTTGTGCCCCTGCACCACGAGTGGCCTCAATTTCCTTTGGTATTATTTATTATGAAATTATTTTAGTAACAATATAGTATTACTTATTACTAAATTATTTTAGTAATAAATATTACGGTATAATTTTATGTGAAATCCGTATATACTACTACAGATATTAATAAATTTAACGTACTCTCCAAAGTAGTCCAGAGTCAAAGCAAACCACAGAATTTAGATACAATTTCTAGAATTGTAAACATAGAATATAGTCTTTGAGACTAATGTATGAGCAATGCTACTTTAGGAGCTTCTCTATTAAGAAATATTTCATATTAGATATTAGATATTTCATATTGTAAATTCTGGAATGCTATAAATTTTCAACAATTTTTATAGTTTGTCTGATATTAAAGATATATCATTTTCTTACTAATTCAAATATCACTAGGTGGTAGTTTATTTAAACACATATAATTGTAATCCTTTATTATTGATATTGCTTATATCTAAAAAAATATATAATAAACATTGTTTTGAAATAAACAAAAGTCAATAAAAAAATTGTAATTTACAACTGAAATTTCAACCAATATCCTACAGCTTACTTGAAAACCGACCCACGAAACTCAGGCGGAGGTTTCGGAATGTGGCCATGCGCGCTATTAAATGGATTGCTGTCGTAGTCGTAGTCAAGGAGCTTATATGGACGACGAGACGAGGATTTACCGCCTCTCTGACAATATGGAGCATTAGCTGGATTGTAAAAAAACGTGCTTCCAAATAATCCTACTAAAGGATATTTTTTGTTTAGATACAAATGACTATCGTCGTAATAATCATTATCATCATAGCCTGTATAATCAAATCCAGCACCTGGAGATCTTGATTTTCTTATACGTTTTACGTTTGGGGAGTCCAGTTTAGCTTTCCAATACAACCAAAATTTATTTGATGATTCTGATTGAGATTTTAAGCCGTATCCTATAGGAGGTGAAGGATGGTTTAGCTCCTTTGTTTTTGTGCATTTTGAAACGTTTATTACTATGAAAAATAATAAACAATGAATTAGTCTTTTAATGTCCATTTTTTTAATGTCCACACGACACAATCACATTCTCGTCACTCACAACAACAAATGTCGCTTGGACTTGGATTGCCGGTTTGATAACAGCCTATGACGTTATCGAAGCTGTCTGAGAAGCTTAGGTATAATGTAAAATCGTATACGCAAGATCTTAGAAGTTAAATATTTCAAGATTGTTAATAATTTTAATAAATTGTTATATACAAAATATAATATGTTTTATTTATAGTAATAAAAATGAAATATTTCTGATATAATAAGCACTTTCTAAGCATGTGCGATAAACAGTTTAGTATAATAAATACACTTAACACACACATAATTTATTCACCATAAAAAAAATTGCATTTACATAGTATATACATATGAAATAATATAACATTTCTTGTAAATCAATTAATATATATATATAACATATATTTTGATATTTCTATTCACTGATTATACTTTATCATACAAATACCTAATTGATAAGTATAGGTCACATACAAATGTATGTAAACAAGGCGACGTTATTAATATGAACATAATTATTTCTAGAACGATAACAACAATTTGTTCAGTGAAAATATAACTATAATAACGTTAAATTGTTGACAAGATATTAACAACATCTCACTATTTGCCGCACGTTTATAATACTGTTGTTCTGCGAACGTCCAAATTTATACGGGAGTCCAGATTTATAGGCAAACGGTAGTTTCACATGAAAATGTTATCTTATGATTACTAAAGCCCAAAGACCAGCCTAAAATTTTATTTAGAATTGGTCTCATTACATTATAATTTAATTAACTCTCCGCCGAATTCTGGAGGCATTGCATGTGGAATGGCGGTATTCAACGCCGCGCTTTGCCTCGTCATCAGAGCAGAGAAATGAAAATATGAAATATTTAATTTCCTCGCGTGGGTACCGAACCTATCTGTGTCCCTGCGCCACGACGGATTTAATACAATTTTACTTAACTAAAATATAGCATCATCTACATATGTATGTATATAGTTCCTGGACCTCATTTCCCTCTAATACGATCGTAACGAAAGAGTCTATTTTTGAAACAAACATAATTCTTAAACAAAAGTCTACTTGTCCACATATAACTCGTAACTAAAACAAACAAAACAAACAAACAAAAAAAACTAAAAATGTAAAATATCGTCAGCTTAGAGTGTAAACCTGCTAAATCCAGTTTTTGTCGCTATATACTCGTATATTTTAATGCCATTACGGAAAAAATACAAAATCCTTTACTTTATTTGATCATACAAACCAATTTTTGAAATCATAAAAACCTTTTAATAATACACGTATACTCAGATTTTTTTACAAAAAAGTTTTTAGTCTCTACAAAATTTGCTCGACACGCTATAGCGGGTTTACACTCTAAGCCGACGATATGGGAATTTACATACATACATACATACATACACAACGAAAAACTGCAATCCCAGTAACTACTATCACATTTCATATTCAACAGCATACACAATAAATGATGCAGCGTTCGCCCACGCTGTGAGCCATCGTAAACCACAAGGAAAAATCACACTTTAGTATGTAGAATATACGTGCCAATAACAGTGCAAGCTTGTATAACAAAGCACAATGTTTCCACTTGAAGGCGTCGCCAAGCTTGTTACACCAATATTCGGAAACGTGACACATCCTTTCCCCACCTCTAGCTCTATTATCAGCTGAACTGCTGACCTTTGAAGATGAAGATTTAATAATTAAGTAGTTTTGCTGGAAGTGAAACATATTCGAATTATTTAACCTACCTATCTATATCTATACTTCTATACTAATCTACACTAATATTATAAAGAGGAAAGATTTGTATTTTTGTATGTATGTTTGTTTTGTTTTCACACAAAAACTACCGGACTGATTTCAAAATTTCTTTCTCTATTAGAAAGTTGCATCTTCACTGACCAACATAGGCTATATTACATTGTCAAAAAAAAATTAAATCCCTAATAAAAATGCAATAATGTAACCCAAAGTGTGCAGAAATTGATCTTAAAAAATCTATCATCGCGTGCGCTGCGGAAACTATTGGTGATA
Source organism: Heliconius erato x Heliconius himera (assembly GCA_013421005.1). Taxonomy (NCBI): domain Eukaryota; kingdom Metazoa; phylum Arthropoda; class Insecta; order Lepidoptera; family Nymphalidae; genus Heliconius; species Heliconius erato x Heliconius himera. Next base: position 66,357 of record JAATLQ010038312.1, read on the forward strand.
GAACAAAACAATGTTTTACAGTATTATAGAACATATCAATATCTATAAAAAAGTTCGCGATACCATATGTCCAACTACTGTAATTATGCCAATATAATTACATTACGATTTTACCGCTCCCGCACCGCGCTCGCGTCTTCGCTCCTTAAATCACAACTGAAGGCATTGCGTGTTGAGTGGCGGAACTCAGCGCCGCGCTTTTGCCTCGACACCATAGCGAAGAAATGAAAATATAAATGTAAATAAATATTTCATTTCCTCGAGTGGGGATCGAACCCACAACCAGTCGATTTTACAGTCACACTTGCGCCATGTCTGGCCTCAACTAAACTATTTTGTCTAATATTGATTATCCAGGAAAGAAATAATTTAGCACCGGCGCTCGGGTATTCGGTGAAATAAATTGGCCGGTTAAAGTCAACCAGGCGGTACTGGGGTTGCCGCATGACTGGCCCTCCCTACCCGTCCAATTACCAGTCTTGTGCCTTTCGAAATTCCTATATTTATATAGAAAAACGGTGCGAAATATTACCATGTTGACTAAAGAAAATAGTATAATAGTTTACAATTGTTTTCAATATAACACAAAATAAAGCTTCAGATGAAGCTTTAATTCTTACACAATTAAAAATTATCGATTAGAGTAAAAAAAATACGAAAGAAATTGATAAAAATCTGTTAAAAATATTGCTCACTCGACGAGATACAATTCAGTGTTGCCGATGAAAATCATTTTTTATATTTTATGCTAAACAAAAATAAATAAAAGAAATATGTTTTATAAGGTACACACTAATAATACATTAACATTTCAAATCATAAAAGCTTAAACCGTCGCGTCGTAGAGTAGCAAACGCGCTGATTGTGGACTTTATTCTCTCTCGGAAGAGTTAATTATTTTCATTTTTTTCACTCTAATAATAAGAAAAATTGCGGCGTTAAGTTTCTCTACTCAACAGGCAATATATTGAAAAATGAGCAGAAATTAAGAAACAGAGTACGTTAACACTACACACACGTTCCCTCTACCTACCCTCGCTATAGGGAAACAGCGCGAAGCTGCTTTAAATCACAAAAAGAAAAAAAGCTTTAATATTAGATACTTTGATTTCCTATATAGTTGAAACACAGTTCAATTTTACTTCACAACATTTTTATATCACAGCTCAATTTTACAGAATCCATTTTAAAATTTGAAGCGCATACAACAAAATTCCAATTCCAGCATGAATTATGTAAGTGAAGAATAAGGAATATTCCAGTCACAATTCTACATACGGGCACGAGAACGGGAACGGGAACGGGAACGGGAACGAGAACAGATGAAATGAACGAGCTTATTCGCCGTTTGACGCGGAACACCATCTGCGGAATGCAAAACTCGACAAAGACGAATCAGTGCCAACTGACAATGAAATATTCTCCAGCGTTTTGCTCTTGAATCTTTATGGATATTTAAAAATGTTGTTTTTGGTTGATTTGATAAGTGGCTTCGTTATGTGAATAAATAAATGTGATTTTGTTGATTTGATTTGTGTGTATGTCTATATGTTTTATGATAAAAAAAAAAAAAAAAACAGCTTCACGCTGTATCCCGCACACAGCAGGGTAGGCAGAGGGAACCTAGTGTTAAGACACTTCGTTCCCCACTTTCTGCCGAATTCTGGAGGCATTGCGTGTTGAGTGGCAGAACTCAACGCCGCGCTTAACCTCGACACCAGAGCGAAGAAATGGAAATATAAATTTAAGTAAATATTTCATCTCCTCGAGTGGGGATCGAACCCACAACCAGTCGATTTTACAGTCACACCTCGTGCCGCTGCGCCACGACTGGCCTTGTTTTATGATAATAAAATAAAATCACAAGCAGGTGAAACACATCACTATACATTTTTTTTGTTTTAGCTTCACGCTGTATCCCGCAAACATAGCACGGTAACCAGGGGAAACCTGGGTAAGTAGTAAATGAAATATTTTATATTTCATTTCCTTGAGTGAAATTAACCTGCGCCTTGTAAATTTATGGATATTTCATAGAAAAAAACATTTTAAACTTATATTTTTTGTTTATTTTACACAAAATCAGTTTCTTACGTCCGCAAACTTTTATAAATTGTACTTTCCTTTGACATCCTGATATTGGTACAGAACCCTCAGAATACGAATTCAACTCGCATTTGACCGGTTTTTTTTTATAAAGACGCTGCGTAATCTTGAGATTTTTTTTTAGAAAGACTTTATAGTCTTTTAATTCTAAGTTATAGTAAATTAAAATTCACTACAACTTAAAATTAAAACAAACCGAGCAGTAACTCATCTTTCTGCCTTAAAACACATCCGCTACGATGCGTTCTCAGTTAAGGCAAGTCAGACAAGCTGTCGAACCCACCGTCGGCGCACGAGACAGCAATTACAGTACGACAGTGTAAATGTGCATCGACAATACCTCTCTGAAAAATTGGATTATTCGCTAGTTCCAGTTAAAATAGAGTAAGAAATTTAATTAAAACGTATCACAACCAGCCCAATTTTGTCACCAATTTTTATTCTTTAGCGTGTGTTGTTTGTATATGTCTAATGAATAACTCAATTTTTCTTGTTATCGGGTGAGGTAATGAAAATAATTTATTACTCCGAGTGGGAATCGAATCCACAGTCTTTACGTTTTCAGTCAAACTCTAATCGGCTGCGCCATGACTTCAATAATTATAACCTAAAACAAAATATTTATAAAAATATCCATTATCTATTAGAGGCCAGTCGTGGCGCAGGGGCACATAGTGTGACTGTAAAACCGACCGATTGTGGGTTCGATCTAAATTCGAAGAGATGAAATATTTTCTTAAATTTATATTTCCATTTCTTCGCTCTGGTCTCGAGGCAAAGCGCGGCGTTGAGTTCTGCCACTCAACACTCAATACCTCCAGAATACAGCAGAAAGTGGGTAACGGAGTGTCTTAACACTAGGTCCCATCTGCCTACCCTGCTGTGTGCGGAATACAGCGTGAAACTGTTTTTTTTTTATTTTATCCATTATCTCAAATTCGGAGCAAATAAAAAACAATAGTACACTTTATGATGATATTTTTGAAAACATTATGAAAGCTTATTTATATTATATACCAAATAAAACACATTTTAATTTAAGTGAATTTTAGTATAGAATAGATAGATTCGTATATATTTCTCCTCATAGGTATATTTAAAAAGGGAAACATTTCCACAATTTCTACTTGAAAGCTGAAAAGTTAAACATGTAGTAGCATATTATTCTACCATACTACAAAATAATAATAAACGACACAAATTCAAAATTCGAGATGGACTTTAATATCATTGTAATAACATCTTTAAAGCCATTGTAATAAAAGCCTAAATACATCCGTACAGTATACAATACATACAATACATACGTAGGGAAGTAACGAGGGAACCAAATGATAGTTAATTGTTCGGATGGCCCGTCGCGTCGCCCGGGTAACGTAATTACCGTCGAATCCGGTAATTAACCGGGTCCGCCCGGCCCCACATCCGGTGAACTGGAATTGTGTTACGATTGTGTATGTTATATTTACAAATTCAATATACGGCATATGTATTTTGTTGTATTTGGTGAGTTTTTGATGTTATGTTGTTGTTTTGTTGTTGGTTTTCATTAATTGTTTTTAATAGTTATAGGAAAAAACATTATATATAATATGATATAAATAAACTTATAAGTAATATAAAAAAAAAAGAATTTGAGGCCAGAGCCAGAGAGTGGCGCAGGGGCAAAGACGTGTAACTGTAAGCGTGGCAGGTTGTAGAGTTAGATTCCCACTCGAGTAAAATATTGAATATTTTTATTTCTTCGCTTTGGTGTAGAGGCAAAGGGCGCCGTTGAGTTCCACCACTCAAAACCTTCTGAATTCTGTGGAAATTGGGGAGCAGAATATCTTAACACTAGGCTGCCTACCGTGATCAAGCTGAAAGAATAGATAAATATTCTAAAAAATATAATTGTTACATACATATAATATACAGAAATATACCGCTCCAAATTCGCAGCACTCGAATAACAAATAAAATTAATTATTTACCAACATAGACATGTTATTTATAAACAAACAGACTGCGTCCCTACAAGATCAGTGGGTGTAATTTACAATATGTACAGCTATAAATAATCATCAATGATATCCATGCATCACGCCGCCCACGCGCGTTATATTCAGATCTCCATGCACTTCGCACGTTATCAGGATCGTAAATCAGTGTTGGATAATATTTAAAAACGAGACTTATATCAGCTTCACGTTGTGTTTTGCCACTCAACACGCAATGCCTCCAGAATTCGGCGGAAAATGGGGAACGGAGTGCCTTAACGTTAGGTTCCCTCTGCCTACCTTGCTATGTGCGGGATACAACCTGAAATCTGTTACAAATGTTTTCCACTTGTTTTTTAATATAAAAACTTAAAAAAAAATCGATATTGAAAATGAGTCCAAAATACTACCATCCATTTAAGAATCTAAGACGGAAAATAATAAAACAGCCATATTGTATGTGATGATGAGAAAATTGTCAATTACTTCGTCCGTAGCGGGTCGTGTATTCCTTTTATTCTTATTTTACGATATACGGTCCCTCCGGCCTAACCCTTCGGCGTTCGACCCAATAAAATCAAATGACGTACCGTACAATTAACCTTCGCCCGATGAAGATCTAAATGTGGACCCGAGTAGCTAAACTTGCGTGTACCGGCTGTGACCTTAGTGTGTATACGTACTTGGGTACGCTGAGATATGGGTTTACGAAGAAAGCTGTCGCTGTTTCATACAGAAATAAGGAAATAATATATTGAATGCCAGCGATTTTGCTTAGTTTACTACTAAATCAATGAATTTCAAAGACAAAAAACCGGCCAAGTGCGCACGAAATCGCGCAACGAAAGATTCCGAACCATTACCTATTAAAATAGCAATAAAATTACATTTTTTGTACGAGATCTCCCACAAATGTTCAATTTATTCAACTTTATAGTCTTTATTGCATAGTGTCAACAGAAATAAATGATCTGTGAAAATTTAAACTGTTTAACTATTACGGTTCATGAGATACAGCCTGGTGATTCACGGACAGACACACAGATGGTCGAATAGTGGAGTCTTAGCCTGCCCTACATCGTTTGCCCTTCCTCATTTAGTTATAGAAGTCCTTACTGTAATACCCGTAATATTAACTACAACTAATATCCGGAGAATGGCTTCAAAAACGAATTATGTTTAAAATAACGATAAAACACGAAAATCGTTTGCCACCTAAAGTTTAAAACAACGTTCCACAGTTGAGCTTTGAAGCGGCTGTTGGACGCGGTCAAACTTTTAACTAATACATTGATATTAGTTAAAAGTTTGACCGCGTCCGACAGACGCTTCAAGCTCAATCGTTAAATATATTTAATAAATTGTTACTCTTGCAACATGAAATAAAAAATTAAATAACTCCAAAAGAACAAGCATTAAAAAATTACAATGTTTCTTAATAATAATGGCTTAGTTGTCAAAGATCTTGGATGACTTATAAGAGACGCAGATTTGAGTCCCGTTAACTTTTCTAAAAGATAATTTAATTTTCTAAAAAATAATTAAAATTGCATGCATTGGTAAATAAATAGAATAATCGTCGTATATATTTGACTAATGCTCTATTAATTTTTTTATTACTTTATGTAATCTAAATAAGTACATAAGAAGATTTCTTCCTACAAATATAAGTAACTAAAGATATTTTAAATGAAAATATAGTATCCTAATTGGCTCAGGTTATGGCGTGGTGGGAGTTTTTTTACTGATGTTGATTATTCCTTAAAAAATATATTTAGGAAACCTTTACAAATATAGTCCTTTTTCTGATATTAGTTGTACCAGTCTCCAACTAATATAAGAAAAATCAATACGAAGTTCTTCAAATGATAGGAAAATAATAAAAAAGATTTTATTATATCTATATAAAAAGATTTCATTATTATTACGATCCTCGTTTTAAAAAAAAGGTAAACGAAATTAATTACAACAAACGGGCGTTTTAATTTTATTCACATATAGAAATATAGTTAAATTTAATTACGATACGTTGAGATCGGAAATGGTTAAAATATTTACGGTATCGCGCGAAGGATAACTCTCAATAGTTTCACCATTCGCTGCATTTTGTTAACTTTATCCCTGAAATAAATTTTGAGCTACTAGCAGCTGTTAAAATTATGTAAGTATAGGAGTTTTTTTAGCTTCACACTGTATTCTGCACATAGCAGAATCGGCAGAGGGAACCTGGGAACCTAGAGTTAAAGCACTCCGTTCCTACTACTACTACTACTAGCTTCACGCTTTATCTCTAGTGGGGTAGTCAAAGAGAACGGAGCGCCAAACGCTACGGTCTCTACATGCCTCTTTCGCCTCGTCCACTGTCATCAACCTCTTCATACATGCCCTCTGGGGTATCCTCATGCTTTTTACGTGACCTTCCTCCAGTATCTTTGATACAACTTTCCGCTGACTTCAAGAGGACTACGTATTTTAGTAGCAGAACCGGACACCACTTCCAGAGTAAAGAACTGAAAATACGAACCCACAACCTGTCGCGTTTACATTCGCACGGTTGTGCCCCTGCGCCACAACCGCCCTCTACATACGAATAATTTACCAAATATGTAGATAAAAATGATTTAAATGTTTGACATTATCTCGTACACAATGGCTGATAACAATCACAGCTTATTTATAACAGTAATAATATTTACATAAAATAAATATTAATTTGTTTTTGTTTTTATACGGAAATTTATTACACTTTAAAACCTGAGTATTACTTACAGAAACACTTTTTATAAAATTGTTGAAAAAAATTAAAGTTTATCCTTAAATAATAGTAAGTCGATATTTAAATACTAAAACATTATTAAAATATTCTGATTGGATAATACAAAGGAAAACCTACTAATTACCCCCGACGCAAAAAGATAGGTTTTATAAGATTGACCTCTGTATCTGTCTGTATGTCTGTATGTGTGTCTGTAGGTATGGCTATATTTGTGTCTGTCTGTGGTACTGTAGCTCCTGAATGAATGAACCCCGACTTGTGTTCGGGTTTTTTTTAATCGAAAGCCGTGTTCATCGCAGAGGTGCTTATCTATGTTTTATCATAATGGGATTAGCAGCTTAAGAGCTACAAACTCTTTACCACGATATAGTATTCATTTTTTTGCGTCAAAATTTTTTTAAATTTTACATTCTCTATTAATTTGATATGTAACACAAAAAATATGTTTAAAATAATGCAGGCAGTACTTATTAAGAATTTATTCCTGTTCCTGATACCCAAAACGTAATACCTCTTCTATTACAATTAATATGTTCCAGTTAGTCATCAGTTAGTAGTTTATAACATAATATACTGTATATACAAAATTAAAATACAATAACATTTAAATAGACTTTTTAAGAAATCTTTCTGCTATTATCAATATTACATTCGTAAAGGAAACAACGTATCAATCAAATTCCAATAACTTGAGAACGTTTCCAACTTGAAAATATAAATGGAATAATATAAATGGAAATGGTCCCACAGAAAGAAACGACATTCTCTTTTTTTCCTCAATTCGTTGCTTCAAAACCACTCAATCATTAATTGAAATCAGCCAAATAAATCTCTCCGTTGATATTCATTGAATATAAGAGTTCCTTTTTGACGCAAAGTAATTGTAAAGATGCATCGATCGATCTTTTTTCTGTTATTTTGAATCACTTTTGTTAATTTTGTACAGTTGCGCGGCGTACTTCGTGTTTTAGGAGTAACTTAACACCAAAGCTAGTCACAAATAGTTGTTTACTTTATTATTTACCTATAATATAAGACATTTTTGATTATCTTCTCGCACATTATCTGGTTTAAGCAGAAAGATTAAAAAAACAGCTTCACGCAGTATCCCGCACACAGCAGGGCAGGCAGAGGGAACCTAGAGTTAAGACATTGACACAAGAATTACTAAGTGACAGAACTCTTGCCTCAACACCAGAGCAAATAAATGAATATTTCACTTCCTCGAGTGGGGATCGAACCCACAACCAGCCGATTTTACAGTCACACTTTGTGCCCCTGTGCCACCACTGGCCTCAAAGATTTGGCAGAAAGATTTGTCCATACATTTATAGATAAGCTGCGAGATAAATTGCGAACTGCGCGAAATGCATTATCGCACCCTTTCTACATAGACTATACAAATATTTTTATATGAAAGGATCTAACATTTTAATCTATACGAAAACCAGCTTTAACGGTTTTAGTATCCTACGCTACGAAACCCATATTTGTGTTTTAAAAATTAATTATTAAACGAGGGCGGGCGGTACTTGAAAAAGTTAATTATCCTGAAAACCGCTTATCATTTACAAATATAAAGCTTTCGAAGTACATAATTAGACACGATAATTGCCTGTTCTTTATAATAGATTTTTTTCGATTAGATTTTTTTTAGAACGCAATTTCAGTCACTTCGTTCTTCACTTTCCGCCAAAGTTTATGACAATGAGTGGTGGTGATGGAACGTCAAAGTCAGTATCGACGGGAGCTTTGTTTTATACGAGCAGCCAAGTGAATATTTTTTTCTACTCAATTTGCTTCGTGTGTTTTCCATACAACGTGACTTTGGCGAAGTAAATTGTGCCCAACTCAACAACTCAATAAATTAAAACGATTTAAATATTATTATTGCTTTGAGTGGGAATCGAACTCACAAACATCACGTCAGATTGCACCACGATGTCTCTTTAAATCTATGGTTGTGTCATATATGTGTAAATAGAAACACTCCTAAAACAACTTTAGATCCCTTGATAAACGGAAGAAAATATGTAAAAACATCGAAAGTAAAGAGTGGTTAGCGACGAAGGGGCGTCCCTTGGGCTGATAAGACGCGTGGAAAACTCAAATAAGGTTTTTTAACTTCGATGTAAAGAACAGATTCAGTTCATGTATTCATCTAGATTATATATAACCAACTCATTTTCTTATAATTTGCTACGTTAAACACGTGTTAAAGTTTACATATATATAATAAATACTACAGACCTAAACGTGGCTTCGCCCGCTTAAAGTTATTGTTATTTGATAGATGAGTTATACAAAATCTTAAAATAAGCAGCCCATGTGTTATTTTGATGTATAAGCTATATTACTGGAAAGTTTAATTTAAATTCGTTTAGTAGTTTTTCTCTGAAATTGGAACAAACATCTCTACCTTTCACATTTATAATATTAGTATTATAGATGAACATATAATTACGCAGAATAAATTTTCTTTTTTTACTTAATGTTGTAAGGCACATATTATGATACAATTTATTATAACTGATTCTTCAGCTTATATGTGTACCTCTACTTAATAGAAAGCTCGAATGGATTCAGAGATATTTAATTTAAATATGGCCCTAAGGGGAATTTTTGTCTAAGGATTTTCTTTCATTTCAATTATAACAAATTTACTATGTAAAATAACATTTCAATTAAATCAAAACATATACTTTGATATTTTCAAAGTAAAATAATAATTATATAATACTAATGAATAAATCAAATAAAATGGGAGAGGGAACCTAGCTTAAGACGCATTAATCCTATTTCTATAATAGAAGAACTGGGACACTGTGATATACTTATTCCAAATTAAACCAAGTTCCCTACCTACCTCCTTATGCAGCAGATGCTTGTAGACAGAATACACTAATAGCATCTTCAATTTACTATACAAACCCTATGCTTTATAAGCCTCTGCAAACCACACAAAACCCAAATAATTTATTTAACACTTAAAAAGAAAACAATAAAGTATGACCCAAGCTTTTACAGACGAAGGTGGCAACTAAATAATTTGCCAAGTTTCCCTGAAACATGTCTCGCTTGGGAATATTTTGAGATTTTTATGAGAATAAACAAAATTAGGGCTAGCTAGGGCTCTTAAATGTACAAGTGAAGTGGAAAAAGCGATTTTCGCTCTTTTTTATTCGGTGATAAAGCTTAGTATTGTTAATTATACATTATAATAAATTATTATCTTAGAATACGAAACATTTTTGTTTTTATCGGAACATAACGTACCTTAAATTAGCTGAGTTCATAAACAAATATAGAGAATAAAAATATTTATTTTATAAAGAGAAACAGAGAGATAAAATGATAGGTACTTAAATAGAAACATGTTATATGTACGCTCATTTTTAGTATGAAGATAATAGAGAAATATGAAAATAGCAAAAACATATGTGTATCAATTTATTATTTTACTCTATGAGGATATTGGAGCAGTATGTTCATTGTTGATGGGTATGAATTATCTTAAAAGTATTTTTTTTTATTTAGGCTTCACACTGTATTTCGTGTATTGCAGAGTAGGCTGACAAAACGTAATTTATATTGAAACTGGAGTGGCGGAATTCTACGCCTCATATTGTCTGCTTGAGTGGGAAAGTAAAAATTGACCAAAACTCGCGCATGAATAGTTAGTTAAATTTAAGTAGTTACAGCGTTAGAAATACATTATCTATGAAAATTTCAACTGCCTAATTGTCACAGTTCATGATATACAGCCTGATGATAAACGGATAGACAGACAGTGGAAACTTAATAATTGTCTCATTTTACCCTTTGGGTACGGAAAAGTAATAAAATGATTCAATGAAGTGGAATGGAACTCACAATTATGGAATTTACAGTCAGATACTCCAAGTGTGCCGCTATATTTTTATTAAAATCAACTTCACACTGTATCCCACGAACAACAGGGTAGGTAAGGGAAATCTAGTGTTAAAACACTCCGTTCCCCACTTTCCGCCGAATTTTCGAGGTATTGCGCGTTGAGTGGCGGAACTCAACGCTGAGCTTTTTGCCTTGGTGCCAGAGCGAAGAAATGAAAATATTAATAAATAATAATTCATTCCCTCTAGTTAGGATCGAACCCACAATCGTCACGTTACAGTCACACCCTTCACTCACTCACTCACTGGCTCACTATATTTTATTCATATAATTTTTACCTAATTTCGCTAACATAATAAATAATAAATATAGATGACATTAAGAACTTAATTATCATAAGAAACATATTTTTATTCACAATATCATCAACTTAAATTAATCTTTATTATTATATTTCCGCTTCGGACTGACCTTAAATTACACAATTATAGAATGTTCGAAAGTATTTCTTACTACCTGCAAAGATTTTGAGTTCAAACTTCAAAGAGGGAAAGTATGCATATAATGTGTACGAGTTTTCCCCATCTTCAAACAAAATTTACAATGAGGATTATTTTCAATAAAAAAAAATCTTTTTATATAAGAAATTGAACAAGTGTTTGATCCTGTTTACTCTACCAAAAACTAGTCAAGTGCGATTCGGACTAACCCATCGAGGCTTCCGTACGATTTTTTTAATTTTTAATTCTACGTGCGTATGTACTCATTTGGTATGAAATGTTTGGAATAATTTTTAAATTTTCACTTTTGGGATTTTTTTCTTTATTTATATAGTAAGTTCTCGCTTCGTCCCAAACTTCATAACTATAGATCCACGTAAAGTGCCCTATAGGTTTTGATTACGCGGCGAATTTATACAAAATGCTGCAAAAACAATGCATAAATGCTCATATTTGAATTGATTGAATTGACTTAGAAGCTTAATTTTTTTTTGTGCTCTAAGTGACCGTAAACTTGAATATTATATATTTATTTCCGTTTGATACCTCAACGCGATCTCGAGATAAATTTTCTTGACAGACGGACAGAAGAACAACGAAATCCTATCCTATAATGCTTTCCTTTTTCTTATGACGTACGAAGCCCTCCATATAAACTGAGAGGTGTCGATATAACTTGCGTTATTGTTCAGAGATGTAAAACTGTACTATGTAATAGGAACAATGAAACCATACTTTTGTAGGCTCAGTAGTGGTATATTGAATATATTTTCATTTCAAAGGTCTACTGTTGTAATATTTGACGTTAAACCTCTAGAACTAAACAGAAACCGGCGAACTGATTTTCTCAATTTAACTCTTTTATCTCTCTGAGGCCAGTCGTGGCGCGAGGTGTGACTGTAAAACCGACTGGTTGTGGGTCGGTGTCGAGGTTAAGCGCGGCGTTAAGTTCTGCCACTCAACACGCAATCCCTCCAGAATTCGGCAGAAAGTGGGGAACGCAGTGTTTTAACACTAGGTTCCCTCTGCCTACCCTGCTGTCTGCGGGATACAGCGTGAAGCTGATTTGATTTGATTTAATTTATCTCTTTGTCTACCCTTACTGTAAGTGAGAGAAGAAAAAATATATACAAGGCTATAAACACATTATGCTAAATATCTCCATCGTCCTGGCTAAATTCCAGATCGTCTGACTGGAAACATTTTAGCATTATCGCTACCTTGATAAGATGGTATAATCGTATTACGTGTAAAAAACTGCAATCGAACCATAAGCGTGTTCAAAAGTAAATTTTAGTAGGACAGAATGGAATATAAACAATTAGGAAGTACTTTATTTTTGGTACATTTGAGGAAAACCAAGAAATCAAACTAAGAACTGTTGTTGTGTAAGTCAGTTATAAATTTCAGGAGCTTTTCTTCACCAAAGTTTCCTTGTGACGAAGTAGTGCTTAAATATTGAAGAGGGAAAATGCGAAATATAGAATGGCGGTTTGTCTTCCAGGCTTACTGTGAACCTTAGTCACTTATACAAGAACAGAAACTTTTGCGTGTGAAAGTGCGCTGCTTGTAAAAAATGGTTTTACTGTTATATCCAGTTTTGTCAAAGCCACATTAGTAGGATTTTTCGTTTTTGTTCTTGTTCGAATATATTAATAATTAATATTAATTTAATAAATGTGAGCTGGAAGATATTTTTAATTGCCGTAATGATAAACGGTTTTATTTTGAAGCAATATTTTATCTTTTTCTCTGAGCCAATAATATGGCATGTTATAAGTTATCCTATAATTAACGTAATATTTCAGTAAGAGTTATCATAACTAGAAACTTTATGCTATTATTATTCATATGCGTAAAAACACGTAATAGTTGTGGGTTCGAGTCCCAATCGGGGGATGTGAGTTATGCCACTCAACACGCAATTTTCATATCCGACCCTATTATACGGAATATAGCGTGAAACCGAAAATGAACTGAAAAACGGAGTGAAAAATATCTATAGCCAATAATATATAATATCATGCATTACAAATTACAAACAATAACAGTTCATCAAAATATTTAACCATCAAAAGTACGATAAATAATTAAAAAAATCCTTCAACTGATACTCTATTGAAAGATAATGAAACATGGTCTCTCATTAATATTTAAGAATACGACCACTCCAGTCGTGGTTTCGGTTAACAAATACACCTCCACATGGAAGCCATTACGACTGCAAACAACAGGCGCAAACAACAGATTATCACAACACTAAATACATGCTTACGTTTGCAGGATTTTTAATGACGGCTTTTAAAATGTTTTTAACAATTTCTGCAGAATAAAGCCTTTTGGCTTTATGCAAAGCTAAATCAGTAGATTTAGTTTGCATGGAATGTAAATTCTTGTCACATTCTCTTGACACATTCAATGTACATTTTACTTTTTTCTACTTAAAAGTGTTAATTATGTTCATCATTTCATAGCTTTACTACAATTTTAATAGTGTTTTTCAAAAGCGTCGTGTTTAATTTTAGGGTTCCACACTCTATAGGGTAAAATGGAGCCCTTATAATATCACTCTGTTGTCCATTTGACCGTCTGTCAAGACCATTTATTGAAATCGCAAAGATTCAAATATAATGTTAAATACTCAAATTCCTTAAAGCACCGAAAAAATTAAGCTTCTAAATCAACGCAATTAAAAGATACGAGCGTTTATGGTAGCGTGCCGTATTTTGTATAAAATAATAGCAGCGTAACCAAAACCTATAGCATTATTTATGATGATGATGATCCAGATAAAAACTATAAAAAACTTATAATTATTTATTTAGAAAACGTATAAAAATTTGAACGTAGCGGGACTCGAACCCGCGCCTCCTGGAAATCGACCAGGCGCTCTAACCACTAAGCCATACGTTCACGTACGTTTTCTAAATAAGTATTTTTCTTTCCTAAGTGTAGTTTAACACTTTAAGAGTTGAGTTTGCCACTGACTTAATAAATATATCAATAATCAGATTGACCTTATAATAAATATATCGATAATCCTAAAGTAAGTGACAAGTAATATTAAATAATTTAAGAAATATTACCAGTAATAAATCTATCTCAATGACACCTAGCAACGCGAACAGAACACCCCGAGGACTTACGGCTTACGTCTAAAAAAGAATTCTAAAATTATATTTATATTTCCCATGTGTTTCTATTCAATAGAAAATAATATATTTTTGTATTGGATATTTATCAAAAATAATGTTTGTTGATTTCTCTGTTACTTATACAGATTGTTACTTATATATATTTATTTTGTTTGAAAAATTCACTTTTCCATTTTTGGAAATATTTTTTTTATTGTATTAGGCTTTTATAGAGTAGTTAAAACTGTGGTTTCGTTTAAAGTAGTGCTGACACTTCCATCCTGTATAATGTTTTTTGCATAATATTTAGATATTTATATGTGGCACCTAACATCAGGCCCCATCAACCTGCAGTGGATATGTGTATAACTAAACACAACGATTATTGGATTGAAATCTATAGATATCTTTTGTAGTCAATTATATTGTAATTTGCCTACTGCTTAGACAACTATAGGCTCAGATCTTGCATACTTTTTATCATACATTATTTTTCTGGGGTAAAATGGAGAACGGTGATTTTTTGCAGACTCTTGTGAATTAGAAATGGTAATTTACATTACTGAGTTATTACTGCTTGCAAAGTGTAATGTTTCATTCCTATTCACGCTACTATATAGTAGAATAATTTTAACCAATTAAATTTTAACTTACTTTATTTTAACCATACCCTTTTTACGTTTTAACCATAGCTTCCATCAAAAAGAACAAACCAACCAATATTTTAACATAAACATTACAACAAATAACATCAACAGTGCAAGTTTAGATTAGGGCTAAGTTATAAAAGTTTTACGCCCCAGTCGGCACCCACGCACATCGGTGGCGCGTGACCTGACTGGCGGTTACGAATATTACGATCCAAAGAGTACCAAACCAAATGATTTGCTTCACTGATAGGATTCTGGGTTCCCCCAGTAATAACTGGCCTTTAATTCTGTTTGTACTATGTTATAGTAAACCACAAATGTATTATCATCGTCTAGTAATGTTGGGAGTATGACATTGTATTTTAGTCTATAAATGTGCACAAACAAGACCTTTTAAAGCCTTTTTACTTAAACTAAAAATTTTATGGAAATTACATACACTGATTTTACGTCATTATTTAAAATAAATATGGGTTCAAATTTATATACTTCAAAATGTATATTTTATATACTTAAAATTTTAAACATATTAAATATTAACCGAATTATTCTAAAACTGGTAGTGGTAAAATATCACTGAGTGCAATTTAAGCCAATTTGAGGACAGTGGCACAAGCATTGAAAATATTAAATATTTTTATTTTTTCGCTTTGGTGTCGGCGCAAATGTGATTACCACCACTTAACTCGCAATGTCTCCAGAATTCGGTAGAAAGTGTTGAATGAAAGTGTCTTGATAGGAACAGAGTGTCCCAACACTAGGTTATCAGGTGCCCTCAGCTTACCCTGCTATGTGCCAAATACAGCATAAAGTAAAAAAAAATAGTCACATTTTAATAAAACTAATATTATCGATAATGTAAGGATGAAAAAGCATACTATAAATAAATATTTTTTACATGAGAACGATATAGTGACGAAAGAAGTAAATAAATATATTTATGGTTCTGAGTCCCGGGCAACAAAATATGTGAGTGTCACTAATAAAACTGCTGGTTGGTTAAAGCTTCGACAAATATTTAATTTATATTTATCATATTTGGTTATTTGGTCCTAATTCATATATTCATTATTATTCAGCTTCACACTGTATTCCGGATGTAGCAGGGGAGGCAAAAAGAACCTAATGTTGAGACACTCCGCAACCCACTTTCCGCAGAATTCTGTACGCATTACGTGTTAAGTGACAGAATTTAACAATGCGCGAGAATGGGAATCGAACCCGCACACAGCCTATCGCGTTTACGCTTGTGCTCTTGCGCCATAACTGGCCTGTATTTAATGTAAAACATGTATTTCTAAATAGTGTGTGTTCAGCGCTACCGTAATTTTATCACTAGATCGTTCGTCCTAGCAAATTTGCATGTATTAAACAACAGTTGGCAACTAAAAGCAGAAGCAGCTTGCTCGATAATATTTGCTTATTTCCGATTATACATGTTAATTAATTAATTAAGACTGTTAATATGAGGAGCAAATGTACATTATGACATGAGTAAATGAAGTTTTTTATATTATATCTTTTGTATCTCTCGACCCAAATATATTACTATAATAAAAAAAATAAATAGAAAACTTTATAAATTACTATATAAATGTTATACATATAACTTTATAAATTAAATAAATAAATCAGCTTCACGCTGTATCCCGCACACAGCAGGGTAAGCAGAGGGAACCCAGTATTAAGACACTGTTTACATTATGGAGGCATTGCGTGTAGAGTGGCAGAACTCAACGCCGCGCCTAACCTCTACACCAGAGCGAAGAAATAGAAATATAAATTAAGTTAATGGGATCAAACCCACAACCACTCGGTTTCACAGTCACACCTCGTGCCGCTGTGCCACGACTTAAATAAATTACTATATAACTATATAGATTTATACATATTTGTTACACTTTGCGTCCGTGCCCACCCCAGAAATTTTAACAAAATTTGCCCCGAATCAGTGATATGTAATTTCAATTGAATTTTTGAAACCTTTCTATATGCACTTTGCAGGGAATCTTCATCCAGAACGCCAGATTTCTAGGCCAATATTTTCTGTACATTTAATGTCAAATCATAAGTTTAAAAGCCTATAAAAAAGACAAAGATGATCTTCACCAATAAATTTGTATAGAATATAGAGATCATTTGAGAAAATCGCTCGCTCTGTAAACGAGCTAAAGCGCAGCGTTGAGTTCCGCCACTCAACATGCAATGCCTTCTGAATTCGGCGGAAACTGGGAAACAAAAGTGTCTTAATGGGAACGGAGTGTCTTTATACAATTCTCAGGTTCCCCCTGCCTATAGAGACTATTACTTTGAGATTATTAATTATATAATAAAACATATTATCGGATTCATGGACTACATTTAATTTTAATATATATTTTTTAATTTAATTGTATTTTTTTATTAATTTACATTTTTATTTCAGGCAACATTTTCCAAATTTCTACTCTACCTACAACGTTCTTACTTAGCTACATAATAATATAAAAATAAAACACAAAACATTAACATATTATGAATACGACACGTCCTTGACTCAGATATTTATAGTCAAAGTCAATTTATTCCGTAATAGCCATATATAGAATACACGTAGCATATTACAGCGGGGAAATTTAAAATTTATTACGCTATCCGAGCCGATTGCTACACGCCGGTCTGGCAACATTATAACTCAATACATCATAGAAAACTACTTGCGTAAATAGAACACATTCAAATGTTTCTCTCGAATAAAATTGATTAAAAAAAATTGCAAAAAATTTCACGCTGTATCCCGCGCACAGCAGCAGAGGGAACCTAGTGTTGAGACACTCCGCCTATTTTTTTGAGGCAGTTGAGTGGCGGAGCTCAACGCCGGGCTTTTGCATTGGTGCCACAGCAAATAAACGAAAATATTAAGAAATTATTTCCCCCGATTGGGGATCGTACCCACAACAATCGCATTACCCTTGTTCCCCTGCGCCACAACAGCCTCAAATAAAATTGATAACATTATTATAATGTAATACGATAGTTGAAGCCGTGACGCAGCGATACAGCGTTTGACTGTAAAGGCGACAGCTGTAGGTTCGATTCTTACTTGAAACAATGAATTATTAAATATTTTCTGCTCTGGTAAGAAGACAAGGCACAGCGTTAAGTTACGCTAATCAACATGCAATCTTTCGAGGATTTCTCTATTTACCCTGCTTTATGCCGGACATAATCTGTATTTAGATAAAGCATCTGCACGGATATCACAGAAAAAAAAATCTAAAATACTGCCGTTATTTTTTGACGGGCACGTTGTGTACGATAAAAAAAATAATAAAAATAGATAAAAATGCAAGTGTACTTTTAACGCCAATAACTTCTATTATATTGTATATATGAGGCCAGTCATGGCGCAGCGGCACGAGGTGTGATTGTAAAAACGACTGGTTGTGGGTTCGATCCCCACTCGAGGAGATGAAATATTTACTTAAATTTATATTTCCATTTCTTCGCTTTGGTGTCGAGGTTAAGCGCGGCGTTGAGTTCTGCCACTCAACACGCAATGCCTCCAGAATTCGGCAGAAAGTGGGGAACGGAGTGTCTTAAAACTAGGTTCCCTCTGCCTACCCTGCTGTGTGCGGGATACAGCGTGAAGCTGACTTGATTTATATTGTATATATGTACATAGCATAGAGCATACAACGTAGAGCCGTTCGTATCGTTGGAGGCCCGATGATCTGTGCTTGACACATTGGCTTTACGTAGAGATGTCTCCTCGCTGTGCGTTCTCTATCGCATTTATCATGGGGAGTGTTCTGGAGAACTGTTTGACCTGTTACCTGTCGCTACACTTTCTAACCGCACATCACGTCACAAACTCAAGTACCATCCACACCATCTGGATACGTGGCACTCCACTACTATGGGAACTGTGGCATGACCCACCTGCGGCTACCCTAGGCTATCTGTGTTTCTAGGTCGATACGAACTGGGTACCTTCAAAAAGCGCGTCTGAAAACCTTAACGGCCGGCAACGCACCTGTAGCTCCTTTAGGTGTTAAATAGGGTCGTGGGCAGCGGTGATCACTTACCATCAAGTGACCCGTACGCTCGTTTGCTTTGTCTTTTCCCATAAAAAAAACATACAAACATATTAACCTATAATATTAGATAGGTAATACCCAACTGAATAAAATCCACAAAATAAAAAAATAGAAGATTTTAAAACTTAACATATTTATTTATTCTGCAAACAGTAAAAAATAAAACAACTCCAATTGCAAATATAACTTGTTTAAGGTTTGAATGTTTATTTAATAATACTTTATTTAAGATTGACAAAATTAATTAGTACAAAATTTAAACATCCAACGCAGATTCTATTTCAACTTAACATAATTTTCACGGGGTGATAAAATTACTATTTCAATAGAATCAAATTTCCTTCAATTTAAATTATAAACAATAACAATCAAAACAATAGGAATGACGAGACTCTTCACCTTATAATTTCGCCAATATACATTGTTAGTTATACTCGATCTATCGATAACAAATTTCAAAGTTAACCATAAAATACCGACTTTCGAATTCAAGGCATTGCGTGTTGAGTGGCGAAACTAAACGCCGCATCTTGCCTTGAGACTAAAGCGAGGAAATGAAAATATTAAATAATTAATTCCCCCAAGTAGGATCGAACTTGTGTCATTGCACCGCGTTTTACAGGTATTGGGTAAATTATACTTGCACAGTGTTCTTCAAAATTTAATATGTAAGACAAGCCCAACGGCTGCACAAAAATTTACAACTGTAACAACTTTACTTATATAATAAATATATAATGTTTTATTAACATAATAATAAATAAATAGTCGGAATTACTTAATCACATCTCTCTCATTTCATCAAGCAATTAACTAAGGTTCAAATCCCCATGAAATCCCGTGTGAAGTTTTTATACGTTTTCTAAAAAAAATATAAATAATAAATAACATTTAACATTTTGGAGTAAAAATCTCCATACAGAGATAACAATATAAATTTTAACAAGCGTCTAGAGTAAAGTATTTAAATTTTGAGGTTGCTCGAATAGAACGTAGTTTCACAGAGACGAGGCTTTTTCAAATCTCGGTGCGTTATTTTTTTAAGGTTTTCTAAAAGCATATACTAGTAAATATTGCGGCCAATCGCGGCACAGGGGCACGAATGGCGGAAAATGGAGAACGGAGTATCTTAACACTAGTCTCCCTCTACCTACCTTGCCACATGCACATGGGATACAGCGTGAAACGGAAAAAACAACCAATCTAGAGTCCCTTCTAAACAAGTCTTGTACCCACCTTGCCCAACTTTTATAAATTTAAAAATAAAAAAGGTTTATCACATAGTATACTGTAAATTGAAATGTGTCCTGCACTAGTCCAATATGCTAAGCCAGCCTTTTAATAAAAAAAATATAAGTAATAAAAAAAATAAAAGTAAGTTAACGCGATCAACGTCTTTCTAATGACGTTGATAGATAAAAATAGAAATATAATAAAATTTTACGAAAGAGGCCCTCGTGGCGCATGGGCTTGTGCCCTGGGTGTGACTGTAAGACGACGGTTGTGGGTTCGTTCGCTACTCGAGGGAATTAATTATTATTTATTAATATTTTCATTATTTCGCTCTGGCAACAACGCTAAAGCCCAGCGTTGAGTTCCGGTGCTCAACACGCCTCGAAACGGAGTGTCTTAACACTGGATTTAATCTGCCCATCCTGCTGTATACGGAACATAGCGTGAATCAGATTTTTAATTTAATGAATAGATATTATCACATATATTAGATAAGCATTTTTGTTTTTATAATATTTTGTCATTGATACAATTTATAAAACTTGCCATTTTAAATTAAATTTGTATGAAAGAAAGTAAAGGAACTGTAAAATGTAAATGCAATGGTTATGAGTCGGATTTCTACTTGGTAGTTATAATATTACTATATATTTTTTTATTCTAGTCAAGTCAAGGTGAGGCCATCGTGGCGTAGGAGTAAACAAACGTATAAACAGGATGGTTGTGGGTTCAATTTTCACTCTGGAAAATTAAATATTTAGTATTGTAATTTCTTCATTTTGATAAAGAGGCATTTAATTTAGGAAAGTGGCCAACGAAAATGTCGTAATGCGAATTGAGTGTCAACAGGTTCCTAGCCTAGGCCCTCTGCCTACCCAGCTACACGCGGAATACAGTGTAAAGCTAAAAAAGGCAAAACACGGCGTTTAGTTCCGTCACTCAACATGCATTGTCTCGAATTCCCACAGAAAGGGGAGACTGGAATATCTATGACACTAGGTTCTCACTGCCTACCCTGTTGTACGGATTAAACCATGAAGGAAAAGAGTATTTTATAAATAAAGAATTTGATTATTCATCAATTATAACAAAAAAAAAAACAAAACATTTGTTTGAACAACCCAACATGTAGTCGCAATCTCTTCTATGCAAATACATTCTATTCCATGTGCGTGATTTTTCACTACATTTTATTAGGCTACACCACTTATCGCGTATATGAAATTTATATTTTTCAACTTTGTTGAAATAAAAGTTTCGGCAGTTGTATATTTATTTCTTTATTCACTTTTTTCACGTTTCAGGCACTTATGCCTGAGGCGTGCTTTCAAAAGGTAAAAGGTTACTTTCTTTTGGCTTTCTGTTTCGCCTATTTTAGGACTTTGCATTCTGGGTGAAACACATCGTACTAATAACTTTTTCCTTAACAGATCTTCGAACCTACGACCATAGCGCCTAATAAGACAGAGCAACAGAGCTACGATAGCATACATGTAGATATTTAACTAAAATATATTAGATAATTAATGAATATTAGTCACAATAATATAAAAAGTGAATAGCTTGTAGCCAACGCCCATTGGTGCACGTCAGTTTTCCGTCATCTAACACGTACTACACGTCCAACACGTACTACGGCCGTATAGGGAAAGACGAAATGATTGATTTCTACGTTATATTCGTCTACTTCACTTATAAGAAACTGGTTACAAAGAAACATCAAATGGCTGTAATATTGAAGTATTGAGCTTCCTTTAACTATGTGACAAATTCTAATAGTGAAATTTCCAAACCTTAAAAATTGTTGGCGTTTTGGGAATTAGTAAATTGGTTCTGAGAAAACTTTAAGGAATAGATTAACTATTTACTAGAGACTAAGTTTCATTTAAACTTCAGAGAAGTATAGAAACTAAAGTTAGATTAGAACTACATTTTAATTTAAACAGGTGAAATTAAATTTAATATTTAATAATTTCATTTATATTTATTAAAAAAAAAGATATCGCTGTATCTCGCATGTAGCAGAGTAGGCAGAGGGATTCTAGTGTTGAGACACTCCGTTTCCTACTTTCTGCTATATTTGGAAGGCATTACGTGTTGAATGGCAAAACTTAACGCCACGATTTGTATCTGCACGATAGCGAATAAACGAAAATCTTAAATATTTCACATTCTCGAATAGGAATCGAATCCACAACCTGTGGTATTTAGCCATACGCTTGTACCTTTACACCACGTATGGATCTTCAAGTACACTAAACAAAGGCAAAAAGACAAACCTAATGAAGTAAAGGCTTTCTTTATACATTTATCGAAGCTTGTAAAATAGACACAACTAAATTTGTAACACGCTCCTGTCTCCTCAACTCACTAACGATTATAAAGTACAGCGCTACAGAGCGCGTGTAAGAAACAATTTTTCAAAGTGTGACTGTAAAACCGACTGTTTGTGGGTTCGATCCCCACTCGAGGAGATGAAATATTTACTTAAATTTATATTTCCATTTCTTCGCTCTGGTGTTGAGGCAAAACGCGACGTTGAATTTTGCCACGCAATGCGTCCAGAATTTGGCAGAAAGTGGGGAATGGAGTGTCTTACACTAGGTTCTCTCTGCCTACCCTGCTGTGAGTGGGATACAGCCGTGAAGCTGAAAAAAAAATCTACTTCTTTCTTTTATATTTCATATTATGTTATCACTTTAGTTCGAATTAATAATAATGTTACAATTTTGAATTATTTGAATAAGGGCAATTAACACCTATATTTATCTATTATATTGTTACCTAGCTTTATCTTTTTTTTAAGCATTAGATATAGAAAATCGAACCCGTCACTGAACTATCAGAACATTAAATCAAATCGTTGAAAATAAATTAAAATGCCTACAGCAGCAGAGAGGTTTATTTGTAAACATATAAACGAAACGATTCAAAATCGCTACAAAGAACTAGTTATAATTTTTATTTATATTGTTTTTTACTAAGACAAAGATTTTGGGCATTTGTTATGCGATTGTGTGCTTATTATTTATAGTTATATGTTAAAAAACGTAAAAAAATGTATTTTAATTTTTTTTTTAATTCCACGCTGTATTCCGCTAGTAGGTAGCAAGGTAGGCAAAGGGCACCTGGGAACCTATTGTTAAAACCAAACCCGTTCCCATTACACTATCGTTCCCCACTTTCTACCAAATTCTCGAGGTATTTCGTGTCGAGTGGCGGAATTCAATACCACGCTTTGCCACGTTTCCATAGCAAAAAAAGGAAAATATTAAATATTTCATTCCCCAGAGTAGAAATCGACCTCACAACCGTCGCTTTTATAGTCACACGCTTATGCCCCTGCGCCACGATAGCCTCTATTAGCTTTTATAACGATAAAACAAAGAAATATTTTATTTCTCCAGTTCCCAGAAAGAGACATATCACATAACATTATTTTTAGTCAAAGTAAATTGAAGACGTAACTTAACGCTGACGTAACTAACCAAGGGTTTTTTTAGAACATTTGTGAAGCAATAAGTCACGCAATATGCGGCTAAAGTTAGCAACTTAAACTAGTTAGAATAACAGTCTAGTCTCGGTGGAGTGGTGATTTATATATTCCGCAAACCGAGCTGACGACAAATGAAATCGTTATTTGGCTCTAACTAATTTCAACTGGAAAATAAAAAAAAATCTTTAGTATAGAGATGTTGTTAACATTCTGTTTGTTCACACAGTAGGGAAGGCGGAGGGAACCTAGTGTTGTCACTCGGTTCTCCATTTTTTTATGGAATTCTGGATTTGGATTGCGTGTTGAGTGTCGGAACTGAACGCCGCGCTTTCCCTCAACAATTATTTCCTCAATTTAATTTCCTCGAGTAGGAATCGAATCTATATTTTGTCACGCTTACAGTCACACAACTCAAATTCTGTATATAAAAAACTTTAAAAATGGTTATTTTATTATATATTTTTTTTTTATTATATATAAATATACAATAAATATAACAACTGGAACCAAAGGCCTTTGTTTAGCCGACTGAGGTTAACACAAAGAGAGAAAACAAAATGGTGGATTCCCTGATAAAGGTAACGATGTTGTTTGACATTTGTTGCGTGATACTACCCCGAAATAACGAATGTACGGTTTCCAACATAGAAAATATTTTTCTATTGAAATGTATTTCTTATTATTTATTAATATGTTAGTTTTATTTATTAAATTGTAACATTATTTAATTTAAGATTATTAAATTTAATATATTTTTTATTTAATTTGACATATTTGGTTAAACATACTTAAAGTATTAAAAAAATATTCGTATTTAAATTTTACGTATTATTAAAACATCGTATAATTATTTGTTTATTAGTTAAATGTAGTGTTGGGCGTTACTGTTATATTTTTATAATGCATTATTCATTATATTATATTTTTTTAACTGTTATTTTAAACTGTTATAATATATATTATATTATTTTCAACGTAAATATAATACAATGACAAAATGTACGAAGTTCAGACTAATATTTTTGTTATTAGTTATTTTAATGTAAGTAATATTTGGCCTTTCTGCCATTGAGTTAAAGCTCATATTTGTGCGAGGTTATACGAT